>VUQI01041699.1:0-10283 GCA_015106735.1 Paratilapia polleni | reverse complement strand
AAAAAATATATATATATATATATATAGCTCTCTCTCTCTCTCTCTCTCACTATATATATATATATATACACACATATATATATATATATATATATATATATATACACACACACATGTATATATATATTCAATAAAATCAGACAAACACTCTAGGAGGAGTAGTGATTCTTGTGAAAATCAAAAAGTGCCTGTAAAATAACAAATACAACCCTGACCTTGAGAACAATTTGTGGAATTTTAGGGGGTTAAGTGATTGTTGTGAATTGCCGACTGATGACAGACGTCTTGCCATGGAATAAGTTCACTGGTCCGTCAGCCGGATGAGCTAACAACTAAAACTGAGACTTTTAATTGCATATTTTTAATTTTATTTCATTTGGTACATAACATTATTTCAGTTAATTTTTGTTTTGTTCTTGTTAAGTTTTTACTTAAACTTAAATTCTATTTTAGTTTTAGTTCATTATAATAACCTTGGTATGTCTGAGACACCTATGGTAGCAGGAACTACCACAAAGCCAGTTTTGAGAACTTTGAGAACTTTGGCAAGTCTTGCTTTAACATTTAATGTGAGAGAATAAAACCAGGAGCTGCCTAAGGTCAAGTCAAGGATACAGTTACCACAGATGAAGAGGATGACAAAGTAAATACAGACAATCATCCCTGGAAACACGGGGCCGCCGTATGCCATGATGCCGTCATACATGACCATGTTCCAGTCCTCACCTGTCAGGATCTAAACACACAGTCATCATGAGGAACACGCCTCCTGAATGCCATGACATCACTGAGCATCAGGCAGCAGCATTACCTGGAAACAGGTGAGCAGCGCCTGCGGGAAAGCATCAAATGTGCTGCGTTTAGTCTGCGTCTCATCAAAGTTGAACTTTCCTCCAAACAGCTGCATGCCGAGCAGAGCGAAGATGATGAGGAAGAGGAAAAGCAGGAGCAGCAACGAGGCAATGGACTTCATGGAGTTCAGCAGGGATGCCACCAGGTTGGATAGAGCCGTCCAGTGCCTGAGCAGACACAGAGCGACATCAGTGATGACTCAACGATGAGCAGTTTGACCTACATCAAGTGGTTCAGGTGTGTTTTCTCACCGTGTGACCTTGAAGATACGCAGCAGACGGACACAACGCAGCACAGAGATCCCCAGAGGAGGCATGATGTCCAGCTCCACCAGGATGGTCTCCACGATGCCGCCACACACCACGAAGCAATCAAAACGGTTAAAGAAAGCCACGAAGTAATGAGCCAGACCCAAACTGTACATCTTCAACAACATCTCCACCGTAAAGAGAGACAGCAGCACCTTGTTGGCAATGTCTGTAGAAACAGAGACAGAGGGAGAGAAAGAGAGATCCATTTTTTGTTTGACTTTTAGTATTACGTCACTTTATTATATGAGGGCTGGGCTAAATAACTGAAAATGTTATCACAAGTGTTTTGATGATCATTTACATTTGTATTTAGAGCTGCTCACTCATATTTGGATTGCCCAACAAACATTTTAAAACCTAATGAAAACAGTGTCTCTGTGTCCCTTTCCCCTTGTGGAGGAGAAGAAGGTTGCCGTTACCCTGGACTTGTGTCAGCCAGTCCGGTTGGTTATAGTGCTCTGAGGCACTGAGGGAGGTGTTGAGGAAGACCAGCAGCAATACCAGCCAGTAGAAAGTTACAGATTTGACGGCAGTGCGACAGTTTCTGCGACACACTCGATTCCACCGACGTAACGTCCGACTGAGACAAAGAAAGAGAGAGACAGTGAAGGTGTGTCTAACATACTGACATTAGTGTGCTGAAGGTCAGTGAACTCACCAGCAGCTGATCTTCATCATCTGAGCACTGAAAATAACAGACTGAAGTGAGTTTATTGTCTCAGACCCAATAAAATATTTGCAGTATGTGATTTTTTTTTCCTGAAGGGGGCACTAAAGCAAGAATCATACAATCATGAACAGATTCAAACTGAGCTCTCATGTAATGAGTCATTTGATATATGAGCCATTTGATATTTTCAGGTGTGAAAGGTATGGATAAGGGTTATTTGTTGTGTGAACAGAGACTGTTCTCATTTTAAAATGAAAGTGTGGATGTAGTGTGCGTGTTACCAGCAGGCCTGGCAGCAGTTGGTGTGTTCTTCATCGATGTTCTCAGTGTTTTCAGAAGCTGTTTCACTGGCAGGAAGACTCGCTGAAAGACAGACCAACAGAAAGGTATTAATGAACTAACAATGCAAGACAGCATTTATATTTCAGAAGGTTTGTAGGACTATATTATGAACATATTTTATTTGCTAGACAGACAAAAATATGAAGTATAAAAATATTCACACATTATGTTATGTATACAGTATATCATACATATAACATGTGTCAAATATATATTTTTCCTTCTCCTTTTGTCACCTGATGAAACGTGACCTGCGTTTTTGTGCAAATGTTTCCTAAACTCCACAGTGAATTGATATTGAGCTGAATCCAGCTGAATGAGCTCAGAGAGTAAATCTGATTAGAAACAGGGTCAGATAAATATGAGGACAGAAAGAGACCCAGATATTTTACAGGGACAGAGTGGATTCCTTCTACATTTAGACTGAAAGATAAATTGAAACACACACCTGCTGCACAAACTGTGCGTGCAAGTGATAATACAAAGAGAGAGCTCACATATACTGTAGGCCTACATACTGTGTGTGTAATTGTACTTGTATTACTTATATTGTGGAGACATACAGCCACATTGTGTAGACTCGACTTCCTTGCAGGAGCCAAAAACAAATCTCCATAATGTAGGTCTATTTTGCCCTATATGTCTAGTCTCCTTCTTCATAACAGCTGCATATCCAGAACTCATCCATCTGGATATTGGTGAGGGTTTAAGAGGGATATGGTTGCTTTGACAGGTGTGCCAACACAGAAACTGTATCCAGTCTTTGCCTGTTAGGCTCATATCTGCAAAATTTGAGTAACTAAACTGGACCTCTCCACCATATCTATTGTGTTGGCATCTTCTCCAGCATTTTATTGGAATTAGGTAACATGTGCTTTGGTTACTATGTGATATAGCCTGTCAAAGAAGTAAATGAAGTTCTGCTATTTTAATCTGTTACTTAGTACTAATTGGCAGATACACCGATCAGACATAACATTATGACCACTGACAGGTCAAGTGAATAACACTGATTATCTCTTCATCATGGCACCTGTTAGTGGGTGGGATATATTAGGGAGCAAGTGAACATTTTGTTGATGAGTTAGAAGCAGGTAAAATGGGCGAGAGTAAGGATTTGAGCGAGTTTGACAAGGGCCAAACTGTGATGGCTAGACGACTGGGTCACAGCGTCTCCAAAACTGCAGGTCTTGTGGGGTGTTCCCGGTCTGCAGTGGTCAGTATCTATCAAAAGTGGTCCAAGGAAGGAACAGTGGTGAACCGGCGACAGGGTCATGGGCGGCAAAGGCTCATTGATGCATGTGGGGAGCGAAGGCCCGTGTGGTCCGATCCAAGAGACGAGCTACTGTAGCTCAAACTGCAGAAGAAGTTAATGCTGGTTCTGTGTGTGTGTGTGTGTGTGTGTGTGTGTGTGTGTGTGTGTGTGTGTCTGTGTGTCTCACCGTGAGTTTCATTGGAGTGACTGAACCATCCGAACTTCCCTCTCTTTTTATCGGCCAGATCGCCCAGAGATGGCCCTGAGAGAGAGAGAAGAACAGTTATTATTAAAAAATTTAACTAAACTGAAGACAAAACAAAGAGAGACATATATCACCAGCTCCTTCCCAGAGAACACAAGCCTTCTGGTGCATGTCCTTTCCAGGGGCTGAGAGGTGGGAGATAAGCTTTGGGGAAAAAAACTATTTGATTACAACCTCAAACCAATGAGAAAACCCACTGAATTTCAAGTTATTACTAAATGCAATAATAAGAAAATATCAAGGATTCCCAAAGCAGCAACATACAAAGAGCAAAAAGCCCAGGGCCTGGTTATTGTTGCACATACAGACAACTTATTCTGGTGTCAGAAACTTGGATTACATTACACATTAGTTTACATCTAACTTATAGTTTTCTGTCTCGTTTATTTTCCTGACTTGAAGACAGTGGCAGAGGCACTGATGGTTTTGACAGCAGCTAAAGAGAACTGATACATTTACTCAGCAAATTAATCTGAAAAGAAAACAGTCTCCATCTAGCAGCTCAGCTGAGGTTTTAAATAACCTGCCAAGCAGAAGCTAAACAAACCTTTGACCTGGGGAGAAAATTATTTAAATTCACCATGCTGTATTTGGACTCTTTTCCATAAAGAGAGACCTGCAGTTCTTCTGAGTTTCAGCCTTATTGACTTCACTGTGACTAATTTGCTCTAATTGGCTTCATTAATTGACACCCATTAACTTCTTGTCACTGGCTGATTTTTGTTAATGAGCTGTGTGTAAATGACCATTAAAAGGAGTCAGCTGAGGTAGTTTCTGCATCATGACCAGGATGGCACCTGAACACCTCCCTAGGTATTCCAAGCTCGTCCAGCTGAGAGAAGACCATGGGTCGGACTCAGAATACACTGGAGGAATTATAGGTCCTTTCTGGCTTGGAGCTGCTGGAAGAAAGCCTAGGCTGGGATACCCGGGTTACTTTGCACACTGCTGCCTCCCACCCTGACTCCAGACAAGCACAGGTGGATAATGATATAATCACATCAAATGACTGGGACTAAATATCAAACTGGAGAACTAATGGAGCAAATCTGAGGAAAGCACACTGAGATAGACCCATGATAGTCCAGCTAGAAGACACCACAGCGTGTCACAGTCTTACGTGGGTTACCATCTTCATCCAGTTCGTCCATGTCCTCAGCCTGAGTGATCCAGTCCATGTAGCCACACAGATCCTCCTCCATCTGCTGCTTCTCCCGCAGCTTCTGGAAATCTCCCCGAGCCTTCGCCTTCTCCCTCTCCTTACTGAACTCTCTGCAATATTCGCACAACATTCAGACAACATTTAAAACTCCACAAATACCATCAGTGTGGGAAGAAGTGTTCAGATGCTTCACTTAAGTAATAATTAAGCAATGACGAGTATTGATATAAAAAAATATTACCACTACTATTACAAGTTAGTCCTATTCAGATTTCATGAATAAAAATATATTTAGAAAGATGTACTTAAACTCATTTGCACCATATGAGAATATCAGTTTCATGTCTGAATATCTGAGCAGCAGTAAACTTCAGTTGTTGACTGAGAATCTCTCATCAACATTAAAACATCACAAAGTATTACCTACATGTATTATATACATTCTTAAAGTAAATTACGTAAGGTACCTAAATAGGCACTTTAGGTACTTTAGGAAGTTATTCAGTATCAAATAGATCAATGCAAAATCTGGACAGTTTTTTTTTGTTTTTTTTTATGTGTTAGGAGATGACCAACCCGCTGAGGACTCCCAGAACGAGGTTGAGAACGAAGAATGAGCCAAAAATCACCAAGCTAACAAAATACACCCACGGCAGCTCAAATCCAATGGCATCGTTCATCTGCACACAGACACAATGTGCAAAAAAGAGAGAAGATACAGTGAAAAGTGAGCATATCTTTTTTTTCGAGACAGGGAGTTAAATGAAGCACTAAAGCATATTTTACCCAGTATAGTACGTCAGTCCATCCTTCCATGGTGATGCACTGGAACACAGTCAACATGGCGAAGAAGAAGTTGTCGAAATTTGTGATTCCTCCATTGGGACCATCCCATTTCCCTCGACACTCTGAGCCATTTATGGTGCACTGACGGCCATGACCAGCAAACGCACATGGCACTGGGTCATCCTCCACATAATTATCTGGGGAATATCCAATGTGTAAAACATTTTTTAATGGATTTAATTTAGTTCATGAGATTTTTGCATCAAAACTTTGTTATTTGGATGGTTTCTTTTTGCCCCATACCTCATTTATTTAACTCAGTATGTTTTCACTATTTTCAAATGGTCTTCATTAATGTGGCAGATGTGTGAGGTTAGACCAGTGGTTCTCAAACTTTTTGCTGCATGGACCACTTCACCTCTTTACATCCCCTCTCCCCCTCCCATCAATAGGACCCACCCCAAAGTTTTCAGAACCACCTCATTAGACTATTTAACGATATTTTTATTTTATATCCACATTTTCAAGCTGACATCTTGCAAACATTTTGCACAATTTCATCAGAAAAACCCAGATGCTGTTTAGCTATAAATTACAGGATATTTCCAATAAAAACGTGCACTTTTGGCACCAGTTATAATGGGAATAGAAAAAGTGTTAGCTGCTACAGTCATTAGGTATCTGCTAATTGAGTTTTTAAGAAAAAAAAAAGATGATGTATGTATGATGTAAGTGAAGGTGTCCTGGTTACGGTCCAATCCAGTCTTTCTCCCCGTGTGTTTGATCATACCTATTCCTATGTAGTAGCAGGTCTTGTGCATGCGTCCGATGAAGAGCTCCAGACCAATGATGGCATAGATGATGATGACGAAGAGAACCAGCAGAGCAATGTGAAGCAGAGGAACCATCGCCTTCATGATGGAGTTCAACACAATCTGCAGACCTGACAAACACACACAGCTGAACATGTGCACAACCATTCAGGACACACACACACACACACACACACACACACACACACACACACACACACACACACACAGTCAGTCCACTCACAAGTCTAGGAAACTTACTGGGGACTCCAGAAACCAGTCTGAGGGGGCGCAGGACTCTGAAAGCTCTCAGAGCTTTGACATCCAGACCTCCAGGTTTCCCAGGCATATGATGGGTTGTCGCCTGCTCGCCAGTTGATTTATGAGTCATCGTCTCCAGGACAACACTGAACAACCTGCACAAATAATATCAAAAGAAGAAGAAGAAGAGGAACATTAATCTTTATGATCTAGCTTATCAAAAATGTGGGCTTCAGTTGATCTATTAGGCTTGACTTTTCATATTCAAAGTTAAACCAGCATCTCTGAATTTGTCATCACAACCTCTGAATTTGGACATCACAGAAAATGATGATGTTGTCCATGTATAAAAAACAGATGACAACCTTCAACACCCCCAGAGTTCTTTTCATAAGCCTCTGGAACATTACAGGTGCATTTTTTCCGCTATTTAGGCCCAGAGAAGAAAAGTCAGCAACATCTGCAAGACTATCCAATATTTCTTGTATAGCATCTGTCGCCATGTTTTAATTTACTTTCATGAAATCCACACAGAACCAGAGGCTAATCAGGTGGCAGTAAGTTAGTTTGGACATTCATCTTTTTTCAGCACAGAGGACCCAGCCTCAGACTGGGTGAACCATGACCCATTAATCATCATGCGATAAACATTTGCATTATTATTTCTGAAACTGCTATTATGTTCCACTGGAAAGACTGAAAACGTATTAGTGTGGATCTAGCCTCAGACCAGGAGGTGCAGAGACTCATCCTGCTGCTTCATACATGGCTGCAAAACACCACGTGTGCCTGCTGGAGGCCCGGTCTGATGAACCCACTTCACCTCCAGTTCCTCTAGCTGGAGGGAGGAGAAATTCTTCAGTTTGCAATTCTGCATTAAAAATCACAAAGTGGATCAATAGGAAGCCCCAACTGAGAATGTCTGACAACCTGCTGAGATGTCAAAACAAACAGTTCTCAGTCAGATCATATATAGGATGTGTGGCTTTTTACAGCTAAGGGACATGAATTGCAAGTATACAACCATACATGGAATAAAAAGAAAAATATTAAAGCTATAAACCTGCAGCAGCCCCCACCAAACACCCCAGGGATCCTTCTACAGGACTACAAAACACATGTAGACTCGATGAAATCTTTGACCGATGTTTCATTTCATTTTATTTAAATATCCAATAATATTAATAAGTTTGTTCAAAACTGATCAGTTAAAATGTCTTTAAAGTAAATCCACCTTCAAGTCTCAAAACTCTAAAGACACAGACAGAAACCTGATGCATCCATAAATATGAAATTCAACACAAATCAAACACTAAACTCCTAAAAGAACTCCTGAGTGTCCCACATACAGCAACCTCTCTGACTGCAAAGTGGAACATTGCTTCCTCAGGCAGTGTTACCATGACAACAGGGTTTATCATCATCACCATCATCACCCTGAGGATGTCCAGTCACATCCTGCATCAAGGACACAAACCAGCATGGAGAACCAAGGTTAGGACCTGCAGGACTGAGTGTGACCTCAGCCGGTGACTGATTGGACGAAATAACTCTGAGCTGCTGCTAACCTGTTAAGCTACTTGGCTATATTTCCTTTGGGATGTCCCAAGAACTGATACACTACCAAATCTATGCCAAACCCATGAAATCAGAAATCACAGTCTGAAACACAAAAACTGCAGAGTGAAACTGTGGCATCACTGCTTGGCCTGAGCCTGACCTGAGTCCGCTGCAGTCAGATCTGCTGTTGCAACATGCAGAGAGAAACAAAGGAAAAGAACCCAGAACATGAGGAACCAGAAGATCTGTAGAAAGATCCATGCTCCAAAACTGGAACCCGTGAAATCTAAAGAGAGAACTATCTTTTGGTTTGTGTCCTTACCCAACTATGACGATGACGAAGTCAAGCAAGTTCCAGCCGTTGCGGATGTAGGAGCTGGGGTGCATCACCAGACCATAGGCCAGGATCTTTAGGAAGGTCTCCACGGTGAAGATGATGAGGAAGACGTACTCCACTTGTTCCTGAAACACACAACATGTTCCATAAAAAACAGGAAATGAAGCAGGAACTATTTTAAAGGAACTACTTTCTCTTTCTATTTTACTGAAGATAATATGCAATACAGTAAAAAAGAGAGAGAAAGCTGTGTGCGCGTGTGTGTGTGTGTGTGTGTGTGTAACCTGATAAAACGTGGATGTAGAGAATTTGTGAGTATTTCAGAGGATTACCAATCTGTCCTCATCTCTGCTATACACACACACACACACACATTCATCTTTCTACACTTAAGAGGACCAACATTCATTGGAGGCATTATTGGTCACATTGTTAGATCTAAACTCAACATCTACCTGACCTTTACCCATAAACCCAAAGTCTTAACCCTCAAAGAGCCACAGGGATCAGACAAAATGCCCTCACTTTTACAGCGGTCCTCACAAAGATACACAAACACACGCACGTCCAGGACTTTTGTTCTGCAGTTGCTCGTCAGCTCTAAATCTCCCTTTGAGCAGCAGGAAATATCATTTTAAATACACATTTGATTGTTTACTTTTTCTTTTCTTTCTTTTTTTAAATTCCAGTTTACCTATGGAGCGACACTAGGTGAGAGCCAGCAGCAGAGACGAAGGACGTACACCTTTCACTAAGTACAGATAGTACTGACGACCTATTTTTTTATGACAAAAACAAATCTAAATCCACATTCAGGTTTTGAAAGCAATTAACAAATGTTACTTAAAACTGGAAGAACATATTTCTGGGCCATATGCAGGCAGCAGAAACACGTGATGATATGTGAACCAGCATTCACATATCGTCACAAGTTTCACTTGTTAACAAACAGCTGTTTATTTCCACTTTCAGAAGCTACATAACAACATTAGCCTTCAGCTGGAGTCGTGTTTCTGACCACATGATGAATGTAAGTCCAATATTTACTGTCTCTTGGCTTTTTTTGGTTTCCATCAAGTGGCTGCAGTTCCTCTAATGGTCACTTGAGGTTGGCTCCAAAGGTGAGTTAAAATGTCCAGCTTTACAGCAGAAATAAACATGTTTACAGCCTGCTACAAAATCTGTATCGCTAATTTTGCCCTTGGTGACTGTGTCTGGGTGTGCTTCATTGTTGGAAGGTTTCAGGTCCCTCTCCTGTGGAACCAGCTCCCAGTTTGGATTCAGGAGACAGACACCCTCTCTACTTTTAAGATTAGGCTTAAAACTTTCCTTTTTGATAGAGTTTATAGTTAGGGCTGGATCAGGTGACCCTGAACCATCCCTTAGTTAAGCTGCTATAGGCCTAGGCTACTGGGGGCTTCCCATGATGCACTGAGCACTTCCTCTTCCTCACTTCCTTTCACTCTCCATGTGTTTATACACCACTTGCATTTAATCATTAGCTATTATTAACTCTTTCTCTCTTCCATAGTGTGTCTTTTGTCCTGTCTCCCTCTGCTCTCTTCTGTTTCCCCTCATCCCTAACTGGTCGCGGCAGATGGCTGCCCCTCCCTGAGCCTGGTTCTGCCGGAGGTTTCTTCCTGTTAAAAGGGAGTTTTTCCTTCCCACTG
>VUQI01041691.1:0-21229 GCA_015106735.1 Paratilapia polleni | reverse complement strand
AATTCTTTTTTAGAAAAAAACAAACCAAAAAAAAAAAAAAAAGTGCACACAGTGCATTCAAAATTGCAGCTGCAGGCAATACTGATATCTTTCATTGCAAACATCTGTAATGCTGGGCAATACATTGAGTTTTATTTTCACTTTATTATAAAGACAACATAACTGAGATAAAACAATTACTGTGCCGCATTCTGTTTCCCAGTCATGCTCTTGTTTTACTCCCAAATTAATTACGAAGTCATACAGCCACCGAATCATTTGTGGCAGAAACAATCACAACACACGCAGTGGCTGTGATCTCAATCAGCAGCGGCACAGCATCTCCTCATCTGGGGCCCTGCCACAGAAGGCATGTTGATAACCATGGAAGAGACACAAGGGAAAAGGAGGAGGAGCTGTGACCCTTGCTTTTAGGGTTTAGAATGGTTGTTTATTAGTTTCCTAACTAATACTATGGTTGATGTACATTCAGTAATATGAATTACATGTTACATATTACTAACATAAATACTCACCATAAATAAAAAAATAAAAATATAAATACATATATAAATATATATGTATGAGAGGTTCATTTATTTATTTATGTATATAAATACATAAATAAATAAATGTGACTATGATTTTGGCATAAATGGACAACTTCAAACATCTGGACTGTTAATGACTGATTATGTGATTATGATTGAAATTAAACTTATATGAAGTTACCAGCATTCATTTGGAGCTTGAGGAGCCATGTAAGAGTTTTTATAAAGCTGACCAAGAGTGGGATCTGTCTGTAAGTCCAAATCTGCAGTCAGATGCAGCAGCAGGTCATTACAGGAACTGGCAGTAAATCATTGTAAAAGTTAAATTTAAACATTGAAAACTACAGTATTTTGAATAGTGTAGTGTAGTGTAAATTAAATTATGTAAATAGAATTACACCTAAATTTACCTAAATAGTAATGTAAGCTACCTAGCATCTTCCTCAATATTTTTCTTCTTTCTTTATGTTAAAGATGGAAGTCCTGTTCCAGTGAATCATGCTATCTCCAGTGAACTCTGGTCCTGCTGATGCAGCTCAAATATTATCTCAGCTGTGTGTTCTTATCCCTGTCATATGATGTTGTTTTCTTTTATGCTGCCTTTCCTTCTTGTCGAGTGGAGACCGTTCTAATTACCGTTCAATGAACCCTGTGTTCCTTTAAACTTCATGAAACATCATCTGTTCTGCCAGGAGCTTTTCTTTCTCTGTGTTTGTTTGTGGGTTGCAAAGAGTTGGAGTGATCATATGACACACATGTGATGCAGATTATGATGTTTTTTTGGTTAAAAAAAAAAAGGATTATGTGAAACCTTTCATGTGTCCAAGTTTCCAGTTTCCTGGTTATCAAATGAGCTTCCACCTCATGACAGGCTGCATGCTGTCTATGATTTCTTTGACCAGTGTTTAATGGTTGAAGCAAGTCTGTCAGTTGGCAGCTCTGCATCTCACAACTCATTACTTGATAAAAATTAGTAAGGGGGAAGCAACTTCAAAGTCTCCTCACTGCAGATTTTTAGTGAGAAATTCTCCTCAGTTATGTGATCCGCTGCATTAGCAAAATACATGGGTTTGTGGAATGAGTACAAAACACCAAAGACAAACTCATACTTTCCATTGAATTTTGTAGGAGATCCATCCTCTAAGTAGGTGATTGAGAAAAACCCCCAAAACAAAACAAAAGACATAATCGTGTTGGCTTCACTTGCTTCCAGACACAGAAAACACAAGATGAAATGTTCATTTTTATGTAATGTACAGGCTACAAATAAAGCTTAGCTAACTAATTTAACTAATTTAATGCACTGTGTTCAGTGTGATTACACTGCTGTTTTCAAATATGAATAAAACATTCAGAATTTAGCATTTGAATTTTAAGTATGAATTAAAATAAGTAATTTGCACAATGAGTGAAAAAAACTATCAAACATGGTAATGGCGGAAAAAAATAAAACAGAATGTCAAGGTTTGCTAATGTTAGTTAAGATACTGGTCATACTAGACCAGGTGAAGCTGTAGTAGCAAAACCGCTGAATGTGTGGAGTGAGCAAAGGTGCTTTTTAGTGACTTCAAATTAGACATTTCATTCTTAAGAAGAACTGTCGTGATGTTGGGTTTCTGTTACATAATTTCCTGTTCTATCTTGTAAATCTTAGTCTGTTTACACTTTCGTCCATTTTACTTCCTGTCTTTAGTTTTCCTGTGGAGGCCATTTGAGTACAGTGAACTCACTGTCATGTTCAAGAAACCAGTTTGAGATGATCTGAGCTTTGTGACATGGTGTGTTATCTTGCTGGAAGCAGCCATCAGAAGACGAGTACTCTGTGGTCATAAAGCAACAATACTCAGGTAGGCTGTGGTGTTTAAACAATGCACAGTTGGTACTAAGTGTGCCAAGAACATATCCCCAACACCATTATACCACCACCAGCCTGAACCGTTGATACAAATCAGGATGGATCCATGCTTTAAAACTGTTTACACCAAACAACATCTGAATGTTGCAGCAGAAATCGAGACTCATCAGACCAGGTAGCGTTTTTCTAATCTTCTATTGTCCAATTTTGGTGATTCCTGTGGAAATTGTAGCCTCAGTGTCCTGTTCTTAGCTGACAACAGTGGCACCTCATGTGGTCTTCTGCTGCTGTAGCCCATCTGGTTCAAGATTCAACGTGTTGTGTGTTCAGAGATGCTCTTCTGCATACCTTGGTTGTAACGAGTTGTTTTTTTGAGTTACTGTTGCCTTCCTATCAGCTCGAAGCAGTCTGACCATTCTCCTCTGACCTCTGACATCAACAAGGCATTTTCTCACAGAGAACTGCAGCTCACTGGATATTTTCTCTTTTTCAGACCATTCTCTGTAAACCCTAGAGATGGTTGGTTGGGAAAATCCCAGCAGATCAGCAGTTTCTGAAATACTCAGACCAGCACATCTGGGACCAACAGCCATGCCAGGTTTAAAGTCACTTAAATCACATTTCTTCCCCATTCTGATGCTCACTTTGAACTTTGGCAGGTTGTCTTGACCATGTCTACATGTCTATATGCACTGAGTTGCTGCCATTTAAACAGGTGGCCAAATGAAGTGGCTGTGGGTGCATATATACCTCCTGCTTTTCACTTTTTATTTGCCACATTGTATTGTAGTCTTGTGTTCTTTGTAGTCAAACACCCAGGCCTTTATAGTATTCCTTGTGTTTTTCTTGTTTTTTCCTCCAGTTTTCATTTCTTTGTGTGTGACCAGTGGACTGTTGCATGGACTTTGCCTTTTGCCTGCTCCTCATTGGAACTATACGCCATGCTGATTGATTCCCTGTGTATGACCTCTGCCTGTGTTTTGGATGAAAGATTTAGATTTATGAATTTTACTCTGCCTCCTGGTGTATTCCGTTTGGATCCTCCTCCCGTGATCCTTGCAAGAATTATTTAGAGAAGAGGTATTTTTAGTTATATATTTGTAGCATTAAAGCTTTACTCTGTGAGCAGAATTGTTTTGTGCCAGATCTTTATTGTCCACATGGTTCCCGTGGTAGAGAGTGTGAATGTCAGCTTTGCAACAAAGAGCTTCAACTGGAAACAAATGTTCCAAACGTATTTTCACTTTGTTCTTTGCTGTGGAAAAGCAACTTTTGATTTAACTGAGTAGTTATCACCTGCTAATATAGTTCTTAAATCTTTTTGCCTGCTTGGCAGTGAAATTTGAATAACACTTTATAGACTCTATTTACTGGAACATGCAGTGAAGTACTGATCTGTTGTGCCTCAGTAAAATCTTGTGTTTGAGTTTCAACAAACCCCTATATTTGGCTGTGGATTAAACCAGACAGATTGCAGTGGAAAAGAACAGATTTTTCTGTTATCCAAAATTTCAAAGCAACACTGTTTAACCCAAAATACAAGCTTTGGAGTGTGTCTTGCGGTGCATGCGCACACATATCTGCATGTCAGTGTGCAGTAATCCATGGATCGGCTTTCTGTGCAAAACAGGAATCACAATCAAGGTGTGATTGTTAGATGTGATGGTTGAGCTACAGTCCACTCACAGAATGCAGAGTTGCCAAAAGAGAAATCGAGGCTAAAAAGTTAATGCTAAAAAAAAAATCAGCATTCATGAAAAAAAAAGAAAAAAAGATGATATGATATTAAGCCACACACTGCATCCTTACATTTCCTTCAGTAGAATTTCAAGCTGGAAAACAAATTGAGAAAGACAAAACAGGCTATTTGAACAGTACCTTTATTTCCTGATAGGATATACTTTGTATCTTCAGGGTGGCCATGGTCTGCTGTCAGTTTTGAGATTTCCCAAACTAACTGTTATGGCTACAGTAGATGTCAAGGAGGCAAGCAAAGAGAATTAAATTGACTTCACCCCACCTTTTTTTTACCTTTCAAACAGGAAGAAGGTCCTGTGGAGGGCTCCTATGGGCGTACCTGCTTCCTGTCTCTGCTTAGCAAAGAGGAAAGTGTTACTGGGGGCTGCCAGAGGGATCAACAGAAAACTTTCTGCCAGAGAAAGCTGACAGGTACTGACTGCACATGTGCAAAAGAGTCTTTACAAAGTAAATTCATGTTTCTTTCAAGTTGATGTCATACAAGATTAAGAAAGTTTGCTTTGATACAATTTCCTGGAGGTGACAGCCCTTGAAAAAGCTATTACTGAAAACATCAAATCTGTAAATATATAAAAACAGTCAAGGCCTGCAAATCCAAGAACTACAAGCCATAAATGTGTATGTGTGTGCAAGTGGATTAGATTAGAATGTGTATTTTGACAAGGCTGTCCTCCCAGTGAAACAAGCCCATAAGTCATTTGTGAAAGCTGTTATTCCTATAGTTATACCTATAACTGTGTTTTTAAAGTTAGGGCACTTCTAGTAGTTTTGCCATACTCTCCATACGATAGGCAAACACCCAACAGGTCTCTGTCTTAATGTAATACACCAGAAACTGTTGAACATGTACTGATCCACTGCAAGAAGTATGAGGGAGAGAATTAGTGGCTTTATTTAAGGACAGCAATCAAAATTTTACACTGGGGAATCTGTTAGAGACAGACTTGTATGACTTGTATATTTACATTGAATTCAAGCTTAAAGTTATTCATGAATAAGGGCACAACCACTTTCAGAAATGTCGACACAGGTGGCTAGGCATCACCTCAGCTAACTTAAGTCATTGAACTGACCTCTCAGCGGTTTTCATGATGTTGCGACCTTAAGGAGCAGTTTTAATGCAAATATCTGGCGTATAACGTTGCTTTCTGTTGGTTAATTGTACTAACAGCCCATCAGAGGTGTCTGTGCTCCAGTTTTTCTCTCACTGAAATTACAGCAGTGTTTTAATTATTTGTTAGAACTAATTAGCAGGTATCTTTATCTGTGCGATGCACCCACACAGTCTATGGATGCACCTTAGTAATCAAGCTAGATAGCATTAGCTGATAGCACTCTGACATTAAGACTCCAAAAAACCAAGATGGCAATGGCTAGAATACACCAAATTCCAGACCTAAAAGGATAGTCCACAAACAAATGAGAGATAACTACATAAATCAGTCGATAATTTTAATCCAAACCATGCTCTTTACAACAACCAAGAACATTTTGTCTGCAACCCTAACCAAGTAGTTCTAGTGTCTAAACTGAACCAGATAGCAAGTAAAAACAAAAGTCCCAGACGAGACTTGAATCCTAGTCTTCTACTCGCAAGTTAACTCCTAACAGAGGCTTTTTTGACCTTTCAAAGAGAAAACATTCCTATATGTTACTTTTGCTAAGCTTTAATGATTTTTTTCCGGATTGACGGAACAAATGACCAAGATGATCATGTAGTTGGAGGAAGTGTTGGGTTTGACTGTTTGTGTGTACATGTCAGGTACACAACTTTGACAGACCTCTCTGCTGTTTGCTCCACCTATTATCTCCTCCTCTCTCCACATGCCGCCAACATCCAACGCAATAATTAGCAATCAGTCTCGCCCCAGTGGCTCCATTCACTGACCTGGTACGTACACACAGACACACAAACTCACACATACACACACACTAGGTTGCTTAATGGACAATCTCCTTATAGTGAAGGTTTCTTATCTACTTGTGTCTGCAGAATGTTTTTTATCTGCTTTGTCGAGTCCTTGTAAGCTGCAGCTTTGGGGCAGGAAGGCACAACAGCACTAGCTGTATTTCTCCCTTGTGACAAAAGCACAGCAGAAACACAAGATAATTGCAGAGAGGAGAGAATCATCATAAATGAAATGAGGTTACAGCGAGCAGGAACACACTGAAATAGGGTCAGATGGCATAAAAACTGAGAATAAAACAAGGTTAAACCAAAAACATATTGAAATAATAGATGATAATGCAGGAGCAGGGGCAAGTACGTGTTCAGGCAAACCTCCAAAGATAATACCAAATAAAGAGGCACTTTCATCCAGGTTCATTTGCATTATAACCAGCTTCCTTCTGATTTTGGATGCATCTAAACGAAGAAACACAACAGCCATTAAAAAAAATTCTACCTCTGTAGTAGAATAAGAAACAATATTGCAGTATTTTATTTATTTCTTTGAGCAAAATCGGCTAATAAAAGGGAAATCTCACCTGACAAGCGAGGTTTTTTGGACTCTGACGGCAGATAACGAGTAACTCGTGCAGACTCTATTGTAGTGGGAGAAAGGTGCCCATCTGTACAGAGCAAGGAAAAACAAAACACCAGGTGGTCAACAGTTTCAACACTTTCTGACTTCTGACTATCTGTGAGTTTAGTAAGACATTTTCACATGTGTGCTCCAGACAATGTCGGGAGAATCAGGTCAGCAGCAGTTGCCCTTTCTCAAATAAAGCACAGAGCTGGAGACACATTCAAACTACTGGAGGTACTCTGCCTGGCGTAGGATAGGGAGCACGCTGTGTAGAGCATGTAGATTCAAAGCAAGACACATGAAACTCAGTGGCTTGCTAAGAATTTATCTGTCAATGACCTTTGCCACTCTCAAATGTGCGCAGTGGATATTACTCAGACTTGGTCCCAGGGAGTTTGCAGGGTAAAGACCGTTAAATGTCTAGTCCAACCAAGTCAGGTATTTGCATTCTCACATGCAGTTCAGCCAGGTAATGAAAAGTAAGGTTCAGCATTGCAGAAAGTCTCTTTCATGTTGCATGATTTCAGTATGTGAGGGAAATCATCTTGAATCCTGCTTCTGTTCCTTCCTGCAATACTCTGTATACAGTAAATAATAAAAGAACAGAAAGAACAGCCATTAAATATGTGATATATTCAATGGCTCCTTCGGCATGTTCAGAACAAAATATATGAGCAACTGTTGGCTCGGTGCAGTTTAGGGCAGATATATAGTTCTTTGAAAATTGATGACTTCACTTTTCATCTGGCGCTGTAAACGTGGCAGATTTTTTAATTGCCCAGTGCCGTAGTTTATGTATGCAACAGTCTTGTTTTTGTTGAGCCTTGCAGCCTCGTAGAGCTGCCAGAGTGGCCGTAAAGTCTGAAACCTGATTTTAAAAAAATGGAAAAAATGCTTTAATGAGCAGGTAACTAAAGAAACAAACAAACTTGTATCTCCAGCCTTCCCCTTACTCAACTGGAACAATCGCTGCAGCCTCTCCCGCTGAGAAATATTCTCCCAGCCAGACTAATCAGCTTCACTTTTCATCAGTGGGTGAAAGACCTAAAGCTTCAACTTCTGCAGCGGCCCGCTGGCTAAGTTGAATAAGTCAAAAAGAAAGAGGTGCAGAAAATGAGAGGGCGGGCGACAGAGCACCTGATGAAAGGACAAAACGAGGGAGTAAAAAGAAGGAGAAGAAAAAAACACACAAGGACAGTCTACGCCCTCTGGTGCCTTTGTCCTATTGGCTAAGGGCCCACCCGGTGCTGGCGGCAACCGATGACATCACTATGTGAAACACGGCGGGGGAGGGCGGGGCCTCCACTGTCTCCTGTCACCTTGGCAACAGGTTCATTTATGTGTGTGTGTGTGCTTGTTAAGAGTTATGCAGTCACTGCTTCACCTCTGCCAATAAGTGTGCTGCCAGTTCTCTTTTATGCTCTCTTTCTTGTCTTTCTTGATGTTCTCCCTTTATTCTTTTCCCAGTGAAGTGGCATTTTGTCTAAACAGTGTATACGCATTTTAAAACACAAAGCACAATTCATCTTCAGCAACTTTTCCTCTTAACTCTATACACTTTCCCTTTCTATCCACTCCTTCGTTCTTGTCTATCTCTTCTCGAGTCCACTTCTTCCCTCTTGTTTTCCTCCTCTTTCCCCCCTCAGCTCTTCCTTTCTCCTCCTCCCCTCTTCACTCTTTTCAGTATTCAGCCGAGTCTATCATAAGTGGATTGGTGGTGTGCCCACTTAAAAGGAGTGGAGGAATCACACCACTAATCCCATTGTGACAGAACAAGAGCTGAGGCAGGCCAATATGTGTGTGAGAGTCCGAGAGAGAGTGACATTATTTCTGTATGGAGAAAATGTGTTTGAAAAAGGAAGAGAGGGATACCCTATAGATGGGGAAAGAAGGAGAGATAGAGGACTCTTTGTCTGTGCCCTGTTAAATCAGGCATGTGACGCCAGCTTTTATAGGAAAGCCTCTCTAGACTCCTGTGATAAGTGGCAGGCTCTTCTGATCTGAGCATGAAAGACTCAGTGCAAGAAAAGGAGAGGGAGAAAGAGAAGGTGGAGAAGAGGGAAAGTGCAAGAAGAAAGAACAACAATGTAGACATGACAGAGTGGAGGATGAGTGTGGTCTGTCAAAGAAAATGCCACTTTTCCGCTTCCTGTGGAACTCAGTGTGATATTTTACTGAGGACAAAAATGGCAAAAAGAAAAAAATGGGCTAGAAAGACCTCACACATCTTTAGACTGAAGAGAGCAACAGGTGCTCCAAAATACATAAAAAAATGTTTTTCTTCAATGGCTTCTACAAAAGTTCCACAAACGTTTTTGCAAAGTGTTACCTGTTACTGTAAAAAACACCAGGTAGATATTAGAATATTAGCATTTTGCTCTTGATCTTGTCCTGAGAAAAACGCGTGGCTCTTCGGCTACTGAATGCTCCACTGTGTTCACCAGGTGGTCATTGGCTTTGATGGGTGTTGTGTTAGTGATTTGGTTCCAGCAAAGTAACACATAAGCAGTCTATAAGAAACTTGTGCTGGGAAAATCTGTTGGAAGTTGTGAGACTGAACCAAAACATAAAGGTCAAAGATGCTACAGTGCACCTCAGAGCTGAGGGGAACTGCGGAGTAGGTTGATAATTGGTTGTGCTAGCACTACATCAACACTTTCAGCTTCAGATATAAAAGGATGATGGAGATTAATAGAAAACAACATACTAGAGGAGCTTAAAGTGCTCAAATGTTTTGCAAAGTTTAGGGCACATTTAGACCTGTTACTTGAGTCAAAGTCATAGTCCAACTTAAGCAGTAGCATACAGGTTATATCATAAAAACTAATAATTATGATGAATCACATATATTATATAACTGAATCATATTTACTGATTCATTAATTTGTACGTTACTTTAATGTTGCTGCTGTAGATGAGTTTAATTACTTTTATACTGCTGGGTAACTTTATATAAACTAATACAGCATCATAGATTAGATTTTAATT
Source organism: Paratilapia polleni (assembly GCA_015106735.1). Taxonomy (NCBI): domain Eukaryota; kingdom Metazoa; phylum Chordata; class Actinopteri; order Cichliformes; family Cichlidae; genus Paratilapia; species Paratilapia polleni. Next base: position 11,570 of record VUQI01041691.1, on the reverse strand, counting down.
TTAAAATATGCAATATATTAAGTAGCTAAAGCTTTTAAAATAAATGTTATTGAGTGGAAAGTGATATGTTTGTATCCAAAATATAGTGGAGTGCAAGTAGAAAGTAGCATAATTTAAAGTACAAATACGTTTCAGTAAAGTACTTGAGTAAATGTACTAACTTACATTCCATCACTGGTCCTCTCCTCTCCAAGCTCTCATCTCATGGTGTTGTGCATTGTAAGATTAACAGTAATCTAGTCCAATAGCATTGGTGGGGGTACTGGTGCCACTCCGTGGGGCCGCTCTGCACCGGACACACCCCTGGTGTGCAACAGGTAGTTGCAAACTTCAGTAAAGTCAATCTTCCCAGATTGAAACTTTCCAGATCAATAACTCATAACCAAAATGCTGTTAAAACACAATTGATGCCTCTTTCTAACTGCAGTAAGGTAGACAATAAACTATAACCTACTTTTCATCAAAACGAGCCATGGACAAATAACACTGATGTCTGTGCAGTCAGCGGTGAAATGAATGCAAAGGGATTGTCTACAAAGTGCAACACCAAAAAGAGATTTATTACTTGGCTGACAGTAAAAATATTCAGTAACTCCACTTTTACACAGTCTGTGATGCCACTAAACCCATTAACAGATCACTGTTCTTCTCTTGGTTATACATTTCACATCTCTAAACCAAAGGTCCTCAGAGGTAAACACAACACAGTCTCAAAAAACACAGTAATAAATACAGAAAAATACGAAGGCTCTTAGAGTGAGCACAGACCACAGGGAGCCTTCTCCGATCCCCTTTTCCTTTGATACAGTCACTATCCTTTCCAACCTTGATTTACAAGCTTATATCATGCCAATAAAGCACTTCTTTTTTGTCATCAATCTCCATCCATCCATCCCCCCCTTTTTTTTGCCCTCACACACTCATCGCCCATCAGGCGCAAACACACTTCTCTTTCATTTCTGACAGTCCTGCGTTCTTCTCTGTGCTCCCACCACTCCTCGCCCTGTGGGAGGTAGAAAGAGATTTATAGAGGCTGAAGTGATATCATTGTTAGTGCTTGTCTTTTGAGCTTCCCTTTGAAACACAGACACACACACACACAAGCAGAAATAATGAGGGATCAAACGCATGCAGGTGACTGAGCAAGCAACAGAGGGACACACACACACACACACATACACAGAAATGCACACACAAAAACATTTAGACACACACCCTCCTTAGCACTCTCCTGTCTGCTGTCAAGAGGGCTTGTTCCCATATTGTAGGGAGGGTGTCCTATGACTGGCATGTGTGTGTTTGCATGTGTGGCGTGTGTGTGTGTGTGTGTGTGTGTGTGTGTGTGTGTGTGTGTGTGTCTTGGAGTGTGTATCAGGACACCAAGGGCTCCCCCCTTGGGGATTAAACAGCAGTTTTAAGGCAAGAAAAATGCTCAAACATGCCTTCAAATTCGTGAGGACCAGCATTTTGTCCTCACAAATCACGGTTGGTCCTCACAACTATAGTTTAATGCAAATTTTTGTCCTCACAAAGATCTCTAAACAAGTACACCCACCCACCCATAAACACATGCTGAGTGACCTCAGGACAGACTTATCTGACATCACTGTTGTCCAACAAAGCAAATTAGCTGATTTTAGAGGCAATATGGTGTGTGTAAGCTATTGTCCTGACAGATAATCCATTAAAGTGACCACATGGTTCCCGCCAAGTAACATCTATCATCCAAGAGTGGTGGCTGTTGTACTAATGCAATTCACTTAGTATTTAAATAACTTTGTGGCTGAGTAGTTGCTTTAGAGATGGCTAAAGGAGGATCAGTATACTTTCTATAGAAGGCTGACTTTTTTTTTCTTTTTGGTGTTTGCTAACTTTACAATGCTGTCTACTTATCTAGTGAAATATATCAACATCTACTTGATATTTAGGCACAAAATGTTTCCAGAAAATGTATCTTAGTTTGGTGACCTCTTGACATTTATTTTGTGGCCAACTTTTAATCTAGAGTTACCATCATGTTAATGTTTTTAAATACTTTGGATTATGAATATTACTTTGTGTTTAGTGTTAATGAGCAAAATAAGATGATGACATGTTACATATCTGTTACTGTAAGCATGTTAGCATGAGTTTTATATTTACTGCTTAAATAGAATATTTAATCAATACTAAAAAAATGCATGTCGACCATTGTATATTCATTCATTTCATATCACATTTTATGGTTGCCTAGTCTGGCCCTTGCAGAGACTGCTTAAAGTGTTTCCCATTTATAGACTTTACTTGGGTAGGCCTCCCAGGTATATTAACTCCTCATCAAGTATATTTTGAGACTTACATTACCATTTTTTTTTTCATCTCTGTGGAATCTAACTCCTATTTTGAAAGTTCAGTCATTGCTTATCAGCTAGCCCCGGTCCCTTCGGTCACGTGTTTCCCCATCTGCAGGTTGACCAGGTGATCAATGTGGAGTTCCTCACAGCTGTGACATTCAGCTGTTCTATGTTCTTTGCTGATTCCGACAATTTTTCTCTAAGTGTGACCTGCTGATACCGATTTTTGCTGATTCTGATTTTTCTTTCCAAGAACTTTAATTGAGAGCATATACAAACAAAAATGAACTTCAATGCAAAATTTTATTTTCATAAATTAAAATAAAAGAAATTATAAAACTTATAGTATGTTCATAAATTCACCAGATAACAGGACATTGATCCTTTTCTCTTTTTCACTTGTCTCCATAATTTTCCTGGTAACTGCTTTGATTCTTTGACCTCTCATACCAAGGCTGCTAGCTCACACCTGGCTCTGAGCTCTGGATAGCTTTAGCTTTAGCCACTGCTGTTGTTAGCTTCTTTAAAATGTCCACGTTCAGCTGGGTGAGGGTGATTTAAGTGTGTAATTAGGTTTGTTGTGACGAACATTTTTGTGGTGGTCCCCCCGCAATTTACTTTGGTGAACTTTCTGTCTTCACTCACAGTGAGGAGCTTCCATGTTAACTACATGTTAGCATGTGGCTGTGAGTGTGCGCTCGACTATTTGCCTGTGCTGCTGTGCGCCTGTTGCATGAAATGGACCAGCTCGCAGTGGGATATACATATATATATAATTTATTCATTTATTTAAGAAAGCTTGGGTGCAACTCTTTTTGCATGTACAGGCGCTTTCATACATACACACGTTGCCCCTGCTATAACAAACACAATATAAATCTGTGGGAAACACTTACTCATTAAGCCTTGGTTTGACCTCATTCCTACTCTGACCTTAATGGTACAGGTGCCACGCTGGGAAAGACTTTATTTTTGCTTTAATGGTAGACAAAGCTAGAATTATTTTTCCAAATATACAGCACTAATCAAACTACCTTTTACAATAAACCAAAAGGTTCAACATTAACAGGCATAAAGCTCAGACTACTGCCAGTTTTGGGAGACTGAAGGTCTCTGACAGCAGCTGGCCACCTGCTGTATCCTGTTTTGTCTGGAAGGATAAAGGTGGGATGGGAACCCTAAGGTTGGAAATGTAACTTCTTGAGTTTTTTTCTCTTTTGGAGATATGAGTCCTGTATGCATACCAAAGCGGTAATAAAACTTGGAAAAGACTGCTTCCTTGGAACTTATTATTGAACTTTCTGCAACAGCACATCTTGTTAAAATGTGATATTCACACAGGTCTTTTTATTATTGATTTTTCAAATCTGATTTCTGTCCATGTGTGCATAGTAAAAAACAAACAGAGATATTTCTGGATCCCTTTTGAAAATGCAAAGCCAAAAACACTGTATATTTAAACCAGCAACATGTTGCAATTTAGAGCACGAGCCAATATCTTTTGTCAGTTTGCATGTCACTGCCATAATTCAGCCTACACTATACAATCTTCTGTACCTTTCATTTTGTTGTTGCTCTTCAAGCACCTTGTTTCACCCACCCCCTCATCCTCACATGACCTTGACTTCGAATGCTTTATTTGGATGGTATCATTAACATCTAAATTAGCATTAGTAACAAATGTTGAGTGCCCTGTCTGAGAATTAAATCAACCCCATTGATCCTGAGCCACGACAGATACAACTGGGACTTGAGGGGATAATTCAAAGTCTAAACAAAAAGTAATAGGCTCAGATGGATTACTCTGCCAGTGTTTGAATAATAAAATTTAGAGAGTATTGTAAACTGTGCCTGATTCATGCTGTGAAACCTTTCTTAAAGAAAACCAGTTGCAAGGGCTGAATGGTAAACAATAGAGTTGATCTACCTTTAATTTCTAACTCTTATAGTAGTAATTTTCTTGAAAGGAACACAAGTTTTTAATAGTGAACTTTAATTAAGAGCCTCCGTCTTCTGGCTTAAGCTGATTATTTGGGAAGTGTTTTTGGGGAGAATAGATGAAGAGGATTATAGAAAGGGATAGAAGGGTTTGAAGGCTGTTTTTGAACGTGGGTATTATCCTGTTCCAATCCCACTGTTGTGAGACGTTGTGGCTTTAAGGCATCAGTGTTCTTCAGTTGGCTGGTTTTGGGGTTTCAGTGTGTTTTGGTGTGATCCTGTGACCGTCTAGACAGTTGACATTTGTCACAATATGTTTATTTGTGTCAAATGCTCTAATACCCCAAAGTCAGTTGTTATGTCTTTGAGACTGCAAGAAGCCGTGCATCGTCTGGTTAGGCTCAGTCTTGAGATTGTGTCTTTTCAGTGCATCTTCCCTTCACTGAATAACCTTTCCCTCCCTTAATAGGGCCAGTTTTCAAAGAAAGTTCTTAAGACTTTCCATTGCATTTTTTTTTTTCCAAACGAACAAAGTGCATTATTGCTGGATGGTAGTTCAGGTGAATAGGTAATGCAGCATGTTAGGGCTGGAACACCCAACACGTTCTCATCCCAGGGCTTTAAATACAGCGGTTTGGTCAGAAACTGCTGGCACCACAGAGGGTGTCCTTTGGTGGTGCCCTTACACACTGCCTTAGTAATATTCTACACCAAGCACTAACGGTTTGAAAGAGCAGCAACGCTCACATAAGACATCTTGTGCATTTCACATTTGACACCCCAACAGTCTTATACCAGTTTAATAACCAGAAGATTGAATTTATTGTTTCATGTTCATTGACACAAACTTTCCTTTTTTCATGTACAGTGCACATGTACAATGAACATGAATAAACCTCTGCCAAGCAGTCACATAATAAACATGACATTTATCTGTTTATATGTGTTCATATAAAAGACAGAAGAAGCTAATGCATTAAGTGCCTTAAGCCTGCATTCTTTCTAGTGTCCAGCAGGGGGTGACTCCTTCAGTAACAGAAAGAAGTCAGATTGTATATATCTTGAAGAAAATTACCCTTCTACTCACTTGATCTATGACTTTAGTCAACACTTTCTTGATGAGTTTATGGTCTCAATTACTAGCTTCACTTCTTACTGTATAGAACATAATGCTTATTTTAGAAATTATGGTCCCCATTAAGGTGAAGACACACAATAAAGCAAGGCATGCTTTAAGGTGGGCCTACCTACTTGGTTACATTTAGGCAACAATACTGCTTATGTGCGTTTGGAAAAAAAAAATCATTTGGGTAAATTTGGGTATATTTTTTGTGACATACAAGATGCTGCCACAAACTGATATTCAGTAGTTTGAAAAAACATGAATGTTGTGAAAAAAAAAACAAAACAAAAAAAACAGTTATGCACAAAAACAAACAGATTGCATGTCATGGATGTTTCACACTTTACCATGAGACTGGGCTGGACACTGGACACTGGGATCAAAAATGGGCTTTAACACTCGCTAGCAGATTGCTGCAGTCACCAATACTTTGCATGGAAGTTGCTGAGCTGTCTGCAAACACTCACCATTTACTCTCCAAGCTGTAGTGAAACTTGTTCACCTTCAAAGTAAAAGATGTGCCTTACCGCTGCAACCAACACATTTCAAAAGGTGCAAGATTTTTAAGGTGAACGGTCTCTTTTTCCGGTTTGTGTCACACTTTTCACAGTTTCACTACCGCTTGGCGAGTAGTTTGCAAGTGTTTGCAGACAAGTCTGCAACTTCCACGCAATCTACTGGTGTGGTTTGCAAAAGTCATGATGATATTTATCTATGTGTGAGGTTAATAGGAAACACAACTCAATCTGCATTCAGTTCCCTTCAAAATGTATTTCCTGTTGCAAATCAGTTGTAAATAAAGTTCATTTCAAGGAGACTGTCCATGACTGGAAGGGAGAAAAAAAGACTTGATATGAACAGATGGACCCTGTACTCTGACCTCCCTCTGATTCTTGCACTCAACCCCAAAGCACATCCTAACCTTTTACTGGCCAACCTTCTAAGACTACGTGGATACCCTGTAGCAAGTGGAAGACTCTGTGTAAGAGCATTCAAGCAGGTCTGTACAGTAAAAAAATGTAAATGTCAGTCATTTTGTGGAAGGTGCACTCTTCTCCCTTTTGATATTTGTCTTAGACCATTCCTTAGATTTTAAATCAACATTTCCCTTCAGTACTGCAGCACATTTTAATTTTCATGTCAAGGAAAAAAAACATCAACATTAATAATTAATCAATCACTTGGCAAGAGGTTAAAGCTTTAGATATGATAAAAAAGCAAAAACAACAATAAATCTCCTTTTGGAGCTATAAACTGGAGCACTGTAATGTTTGATTTAAAGCCCACAGGAACATATTGCCAGCTGTCACTGTGGCACTTGACAAGCAGCCACTCAGAACCCACCATGACAGCATTAATGATCTTGTTGATTGGTGACAGAAGTGGCTTTTACAGTGCTGCAGTTAGGCAGATATTCAATCATGCTGGTCTACAATTTGTTGTGAGTCTTTTCAACATTTTGGTGGAGGCAACAAGTTGTTAGTGTGCTCACAAAGCAAGACAAAAAGAAGGGAATGAGAGGGAAGTGTGTGCGTGTTTTAAATGACCTCTTCCAGGATATGCCTCGTCAGATTCACTTGATCCACAGGATGAAACTGAATGTCATAAGCTGGTCAATTTGTCCATTCCTGTTCAAGAGTGTGTGAAATGCAGAGCAACGCAGTGTTCATATTGACAGTGTTGCCTCTATACTGTTACAATGTATTGACTATGGAGAAAGGCCTGCTCAATTTTCCAATAGGTCATTTATGGTAAAACATTTCAGAGCTAAGTATTGCTCTATTATATCAGTTTGCATGCCTGTAGTTGCTTTTGATGTAGTCTTTTTTTTCCTTTCAAATTGAATTACTTTTATAGTATTTATATAGTTTCAGTTGATGGTATTGATTCAGTGCTATTGTACACATGCTGTCAACACCTTCAACTACTTTGTCCTCCATATGTTGGGATAGATTTGTATTGATTTTGGCAGTGGACACACAGTGCGCTTATTATGTGCAATCATGGGGCTTCTCTGTTTCAAAATACACTCACTAATACATGTACATAGTGTTTTCAAAGTCATGAAGGTTTTTTTTGTTTTTTGTTTTTTTAAAGGATGAGAATGAACTCTCAGGGCCAAATTCCACCACCTTGAAATTTGGAAATTGCACATTTTAAATATAGTGTGGTGACGACAAGGCTCTGTCACTTTTACAGTTTGAAATTTGTGCTTTGATAGATGTAAGCAGGAACTGGTTACAAACAGGAATTTAACAAAATTGACCTCACCTGACTACTGTATCTACTGGTGGGTTGTTCGTACACACAATAAGATGCATGCACATTCTCTTGTACACGCTCTCTCTCTCTCTCTCTCTCTCTCTCTCTCTCTCTCTCTCTCTCTCTCTCTCTCTCACACACACACACACATATATACCCCTTCCCCTCTAAATGTCAGAAGGCATTGATTGTAAGTTTGTGAACAGGAGCCCAAGGGCAATTTAAGATTTTGTTTGTCTCTCAACAAAGATATAAAAAAAAACTGACAGCGTATTTAAAGGTCAAAAGAAGAAGAAGAATGAAGGGACAGTGGGGTGTATTGTATGTGTGTGTCAAAGGAGAATGAATAAATTTGGGAAGTAAGAGAAAACAAAGCACAAGTACTTGGTATAAAGCAGAGAAATCCCTTTTTGGACGTTCCACAAAATGAGAAGAAAGCAACAGACATTAAAAAAAATCTACTTAGCTGAATAAATGTTTGTTAACCTGCTTTTTCTTCACATGGAACAGGCAATTTATTTAAAGTGAGAGAAAAACATGATTTTGAAATGTGTGGATTGTTTTCGTGATGATTTTCATAACATTGCTTTTAAAAATCAGATGGTTTCTCAAAGGAGTCACAGAAGACACCAGTGGACATGCTTTTGAGTGATGTTGCTGATGGTTGTTTCTTTGATGGTAAGTGTCCACATGCAAATTTTTCCATGGGAGGAATCACCCTGCTTCCAACGTGGCAGCTTGCTGGGAATCCTTCTCTTATATTGCAAAAAATAGTCCGCAGAAATGTGTTTCTGAAAACATTTGTGTTGAGAAATAAGGCATGCAGTTGTTGAATCTATTTAGATTCACAGAGACTAGTTTCAAAGATATTCAGCAGGTTCCAGTAGGCGCTGCGTTGTGCCATACACCCCAGATTGAATTAAAATCAAACTCAACTTTATGGTAATGAGAAGTGAGCATCTGAAAATGCAAGGCTCGTTACATGGAAAAGATAACAGAGGACAAATACCGTGAGTGTCTTTGAGGCTTCAGATTGGAGATGAATCTACCACAAGAAGCCTGGATGGTTCCATTATACAAGAAAAAAACCCAAAAAACATTGGAGAGGTCCAAGGTATCTAGGTATATAATTTTCAGATTTACTTATTTGGAGCAGACAATGTAAATTTGAGCATATAAATATCTAAATATACACACACCAACCACTTCATTAAGTACACCTGTTCAACTGCTTGTTAACACAAATATCTAATCAGCCAATCTCATGGCCACAACTCAGTGCATTTTAGCATGTAGACATGATCAAGACGAACTGCTAAAGTTCAACCCGAGCATCAGAATGGGAAAGAAAGGTGATTTAAGTGACTTTAAAAGAGGCATAGTTGTTGGTGCCAGACGGGCTGGTCTGAGTATTTCAGAAACTGCTGATCTGCTGGGATTTTGTCACACAACCATCTCTACGGTTTACAGACAATGGTCTGAAAAAGAGAAAATATCCAGTGAGCGGCAGTTCTCTGGGTAAGGGAACAGTAACTCAAATAACCACTCATTACAACAGAGTTATATAGAAGAGCATCTCTGAATGCAGAAAATGTTGAGCCTTGAAACAGATGGACTACAGCAACAGAAGACCACATGAGGTGCCACTGCTGTGAGCTAAGAACAGGAAACTGAAGCTACAATTCACACAAGGTCACCAAAATTGGACAATAGAAGCTTGGAAAATGATTCTGCTGTGAATTCAGATAGTAGGGTCAGAATTTGGCATAAACAACATGAAAGCATGGATCCATCCTGCCTCGTATCAACAGTTCAGGCTGCTGCTGGTGTAATGGTGTTGGGGCTATTTTCTTGGCACACTTTGGGCCCCTTAGTACCAGCTGAGCATCGTGTAAATGCCACAGCCTACCAGAGTATTGTTGCTGACCATGTCCATCCCCTGTATGACCACAGTGTATCCATCTTCTGATGACTGCTTCTAGCAGGATGAGTTCACTGTACCCAGACAGCCTCCACAGTCAGATCTCAATCCAATAGAGCACCTTTGGGATGTGCTGTAACTACAGGGCAGTTCTAAAAGCAAAAGGGGGTTCAACCCGGTACTAGCAAGGTGTAACTGATGGCTGATGAGTGTATAATACCATATAAATGTAATTTTACAGGAATGTGCTGTAAAAAACAAATGAACTGCTTAACTGTAATCACCGAATGCCTAAAATGGTCCAGACCTTTCCTCACATCTAATAATATCTTTTTGACCCCATTTAACCTGATCATGTTATTTCTGTCCTGGTTCTGGGCTTGGAACAAGCAATCAATAAAAGCACATGACCTCACACACACTCAAATTAATCTGTCTTTCTGCATGAGGAGTCCCTGTTTGGTGAATTTAATCTCAGTCTCAATCCACAGGCAGTAATCCTGCAGATTATATATCCCTCACTCCACTGAACACAAACCACACCACATTATTAACAGCATTTTAAATATATGTGACACAAGGGATACTGTCCCCTCAGCATTTACCCAGATAACAAAGCAGAGATGACATATATTAACACATATTCAGATGTATTATGATTACAGTACTGCATATTGCACGCTTAGACACATGCAGACATATAGTGAACATACAGCATTTGAAGTCAGACTGCTCTAAATACTGTATATTGGTGCTTTTAGATGCATTGAAGCTTTAGTGCAGCTAAACACACACACACACACACACACACACACACACACACACACACACACACACACACACACACATTTACAAATGCTCACAAATTAATAAGGTGATTAAGTACTTGCTTTAATCTGTCTCGGTGTCAGTCATTAGAAAAACAGCTTAAATATGCTGACTTTCACCACATGTCAGATGAATGATGTCAGGATTATGCAGATATGTCTGTGTGCTGTGTAATCACATGTAATCTGTTATTATATAGATACTGGACATGAGTGACATATATAATCCATCTGACCTGGAGAGGGCATAGATAGGCTGAAAGATAGACGTAGACTATATTAACAGTGAAAAATCAGATGAACAGGGTTAATATCATCTTAATATCTTAGCTCAAATCTACATAATGTTGCATTGAGATGAGTCATGCAAATACTTCAGAGTGAAATTAATTCGTTCATCTTTGTGATATATTTGGTTGTAGAAGTTGGAGAGGTAGTGAAAAATCACCCTCTAAGTGGATTGCCCTGTGGCTAACCCAGATCTGCTAGGTAGGTACAAAGCAGCATTAATTGACATAACAGCTATGTGTTGCAGGATGCATTTCACAATGCACTGACAGATGACTGCATCATGATGAGCAGCAGCTGAGCCTAACTTAGTCAGCTGTACATTTGGCTTTAAACCAGCAAACATTGGTCAAAATGTGTCATTTCCTTTCCATGTGCAGCAATGGCCCAGTCAGACTGTAGACTGTATATAAAGATGGACAGACCCACAGCTGGGACACCTGTCAATCAAAGCGGCCACTCCAGTATCCAGATGGAAGAGTGTGCATATAATATATATATATATATATACATACACACACACACACACATATATATATATATATATATATATATATATACAGCTCTGGAAAAAAATTAAGAGACCACTGAAAAATTATGAGTTTCTCTGATTTTGCTATTTATAGGTATATGTTTGAGTAAAATGAACAGTTTTGTTTTATTCTATAAACTACTGACAACATAACTCCCAAATTCCAAATACAAATATTTTCATTTAGAGCATTTATTTGCAGAAAATGAAAAATGGTCAAAATACCAAAAAAGGTCCAGTGTTTTCAGACCTCAAATAATGCAAAAAAAACAAAAAAAAACAACAACTTCATATTCATTTTTAAACAACACATTACTAATGTTTTAACTTAGGAAGTGTTCAGAAA
>VUQI01041684.1:0-27994 GCA_015106735.1 Paratilapia polleni | reverse complement strand
TCTGACCCAGTCGTCTAGCCATCACAATTTGGTCCTTGTCAAACTCACTCAAATCCTCACACTTGCCCATTTTTCCTGCTTCTAACACATCAACTTTGAGGACAAAAAGTTCACTTGCTCCCTAATATATTCCACCCACTAACAGGTGCCATGATGAAGAGATAATCAGTGTTATTCACTTGACCTGTCAGTGGTCATGATGTTATGCCTGATCGGTGTATATTATGTTGTTAAAATGGTTGTATGGTTGTTTGTAAACCATGCTCATTTCACTATATACTCATCTCAAATCTCTAAAGGGGCATCCACAAAGGAAGAAGCTAACAGTGTTGTGACTAGAAACCACAGGATGTAATTGACACTGAGTGACTTGTAGCAATGACAGCCCAAATACCTGTGATGCAGACAGCTGAACGTATTCCAACTTTGAGCCTATCTATTGAAGCAAATGCCAATGGGAGTGAAGAAAACCATTGATTACCATATGACAGTGTGGTAAATACAATAGAAGGTTACCTACACAACCAGGTGTCCACTAGCGACCAACAACCAGCTACAAAGAGATGCGCAACAAGCAAATCAAAATGGGTTTCAAAATGATACCCAGTCTCATCGAGCTGGACTTGTTGGCAGGTGCTGACAAGATGAGCCACATCCTCCCTTTCGTCTTATCTGAATGAGGTATCTCTGGTACATCCCTGCTCTGGTTTGAGTCTGACCCATGTTGTTCAGCAAAGCTAAGTGCTTGGTTCCCTTCTCTGCTCAACGTGTGTGTGAAATGAGAAGCTCTTTGAGCTGTTTGAGTAGTTTAAAAGTAATGACTAAAACTATTTGCTGTCACTTGAGCCTCCAATTAAAGCTTGAGGCTCGCCAGACGCGCATCGAGTAATGGTGTAAGCTCTGTGAGGTGCCAACAATAACAGTGCCAACATGCCAAAGCCCTCCAAGTATACAGCTGGGGATGACTGGAATAACATTGTTTCAAATATATGATCATAAACCAAAGTGCTGCACAGATTTAAATTTAAATAGCAAGTAAGAAGCTTAAACAAAGTTCTAAGTTTATCATGTGTGGCACAGTGGTCCTATGGAAAAGTCAGGTGATCACTAAAGTCTGTAGCATTAATCATCTTTTGCAGTGGTAGATCTGTTGCTAAATTAAAAGTACTAATACCATACCATACTGTATTACAAGCAATAGTCCTACTGCCAATATCTCCAAGTATCTTTATGTATAATCAGGATAATGTAGAAAATGAACTAAATGCAACAGTCCTAAAATACCTCCTGTGTTAAATGTTTTAAGTGCTACAACATTGTATATTATATATTTAAAATGCATTCATTTCATTATGGGTTAATCTCCTGATTTTTTTTTTCTTTATAACTGAGTAAGTGATTGACTGTAAAAAGATAAAACTTGGTGTCCATCACAGTTACCCGTTCTCAGAGTAACATCTGTACACTGGTTGCTAATGCTAATACTCAGGTTCTAATCTCTAGAATTGTCCTTTTGTTTGTACTAAAGTACAAAACTGTACTTTACTAAAAATATAAATGTCAAAGCATTACATTGCCATCCCTGTGTGTGTGTGTGTGTGTGTGTGTGTGTGTGTGTGTGTTAGCTAAGCACTTAAGTATAGATAAAAGTGCTGTGTGACTGGGTGAATGTGGCATGTAGTATGAAGCGCTTTTAGTACCCAAAACTGAGTAGAAAAGTGCTATATAAGTACCAGTCCTTTTCCCATATCTACAATGCCACAACAGTTTCTTTCAAAAATTTCTAACTGCTCCTATGCTCCTAAAAAAACAACTTCATAAATCAACAAAAATATTTAAATTAAAATTAGTTTTCCACCTGTTTGTAAATACAAAAGCTTGAATGCTAGAAAAAAAGGATGACACAGTTCTATTTATTTTGTTCCACATCAGTTTTTTTAAATTAGGAAAATCAAATATTCATCCAGTTTAAATTCTGTTTATTTCCAACAGTGTGTGCAGCAGTTTAATTGTGTTCCTCTCTGGTTAGTGTGCGTGTGTGTGTGTGTGTGTGTGTGTGTGTGTGTCCGTGAGTGTGAGTATGTGTGTTGAGGTAACAGTTAAGAAGCTCAGCAGTGTTCTGCTTTGTCTTGATATCAGCAATAACCTCCCATTAGTCATTTCTATTGCTGGGCTCCAGTGTGGGAGCAGTGACACCGGGAGAGGGAGAGGGAAAGAAAACGTGAGAGAGATACCATAGAAGAGGGTGGTGGAGGGGAATGAGAGCAGCAGAAAGAGATAGACGAGAGTGATATCAGTGAGAGCAAGGTATCTGAAAGACACGGGGAAAAGAGAAAGATAAGGGAAAGAGGGTGACACAGCGGAAAGAGGGGCTGATGAATAGAGATGAAAGCTGGGGAGAAAGAAGAGAAATGGGAACGATACAGTGGAGTGACAGACATGCTACAGAAAGGGCAAAATGAAAGAGAGATGCAGGAAGGGATTGAAACAGTAGAGATGGAACAAGAGGAGTGGTGAAGGAGCAGCAGAGGAAGAGTGGGAGAGAGGCAGAAAAGAGTGACATGACATACAGTAGTAAATGTAGAGAAAAAATGAGGCACAAAGGGAGGGCTCGCTGTGTCACAGTGTAAAATGACAAAAAAAAAAAAACCCACTGTTACTCAATTTCACCCTTTCTCAATCCTCCTCCTTTTTAATCCTCATCATCATCTTATTATCTCTTTAGCCTTTGGCCTTACCTGTTATTATTTCCATGACATCAACAAAGCATGCATACAGCACCTACCCAAGTGTACTGACAGTGTACTGACAAAGACACCACCCACTTAACTTGGTTAAGCCAAGGAGCCATGACAACATGTTTCTTTGACAAGTAGTGTTTCTTTATAACAGCAGAGTGAATGTGAAAATAAAAAGAAGATATTTTTCTCAACCTCTCAACAGTAGGTCATTGGCAACCTATATAGGGTTAGGGTTAAGATATGGCTTAGGTTAGCATCCAACACTTTTTATAGACTTTTTGAAAACTGTAATGACTTCGATTAAGCTTAAGTAATCTTCTAGTTTCAGAAAATTTGCATATTTAACATATGGAAAAACTGTGGCTCCAGAGTGTAGTGGTTTACACATTTGCTTGGCAAGTGAAAGGTTGCTGTTTTGATTCCAGCTGGAGACATAAATCCCCTTTTGTTGTTGCATCTGGTATAAAACTCTGCCAAATCACTGCTGTGGTGGGACCCAATGGGACAAGGGAGCAGCCGAAAGTAGGTAGTGTGTGGTAAAACCTAACCCTAACCGTAAATGGGATACTGGAGACTTGCTGGATGTTAACTCTCTAAGTCATCATTAGTGATAACCAACCCCTAGCTATGAGTCCTAATCATACTTTTTGGAGAAAAGAAAGTTATTATGTATGTACACATTTATCTATTCTTTTTATTTATATAATTTATTTATGCTAATTTCCAAAACTTTGGAGAACAATGTTTTAAAAACTAAAATTACACAGAGTTATAGCTTAGGTTCAGTGTTCAGGTTAGGGTAATCACCAATACAACACGTCTGTATTTAGATTGTAAGGTATGGAGCCCCAAAGTGGTCAATATTAAAAAAACTGTAAAAATTATAATGCGACAGACTGGCCACCTGTCCAGGGAGTACCCCGCCTCTTGCCCCATGACAGCTGGGACAGAATTCAGCCCCACTGCAACCCTGAATTGTATAAGCAGAAGAAAATGAATAAGTGAATGAATGAATGTAAAACACATAAATGAAAATTGATTTTTGTTTCTATACTGACATTTTTATGTTTCCTTTCTCTTTTATTTTTTCAGTACACTTGTATTCCATGTCACTTCTGTTATGTTTTATCATTTTTTATGTTTCTGTAATGGTTAATCCACCACTATGTGCAAGCTCTTAAACCAAAACAATATTTTTAATGCTAAAATATAATTATTGTTGTTATCCATGAATTTTTGAATTTACTGTTTTACAAAAAAGCTGAAAGAAATAGTAAAGCACATTATTTTTTGATTAAGATGCCGAATTACAGTTATTTACTTGCATTCCTGAACAGAAAAATGAGTTTTGGTGGTTGAATGTTATGCTTGATTCATTTCTGACTTCTCAGAGAAGTCCAGTGTGTCGGCTCAAATTTGGGTATAAAAACGTGAATTCAGTTTGAAATTCCTCACTCCTGTTCAAGATGGTAAAACACTGAGAACTCACTGAAAAGGAAAGAGTCCACATTAAAGCGCTCTGTAATGCTGGATGGTCTTTCTCGTTTTTATGACAGGTGGTCTAATGAAGTTGTTGAGCACTGTGCATGCAGCCAAGGGGCCATGAACAAGTTTTTGTAATGCAATGCCCTGCATTTGGTAATTTTGGCTCTTTCAAAATAAAAGTAAGTAGAATTTGGTGAAATTACTACAAAATTCCTCCTCGCTTTGCAGATATATAATTTTTTAATCACATGCCATTGCCATGAGTATATTTCTCATCAGCTTACACTTTTGATATTACACTTTTAATATTGAACACTTTGGGCATCTGTAGTTATGTGACAATTTCAATTATAATAATTTTGTGCATTGCTTAGTAAAAAGAAATAACAGTGGTTTATTCCTGGTAACTGAAATTCTGTTTCAAAAACTTGTGTGTACACCTTTTATCTAACCTTTCCTGCACTGTTAATGGACACAGATGTGGTTCAGGAGGTAGAGTGGGGCGTCTACCAATCTGAAGGTCAGTGGTTTAATCTCTGGCTCCTCCAGTTGGCGTCCTTGGGCAAGATACTATATCCCATGGCCCTGTCCACATGTACATGGGTATTTTGGTAAATGTAGTTTTTCTGTGTGTTTTGGCCTTTCTTCCACATGTAAACGGCAATTTGGATCACCATAAATTGAGCTTTTGAAAAACTCCTTCCAAGATGAAGATTTTCAGACACTCAGTTTCTGCGTTTACATGTGGACAAGGAAAATAGAGATTTTGTCTCATCACAGGTGTATGCGTTTATATCCTATTTTGATATCAGACTGTGCGACCTGTTATTATTTGTAAGCTTTTGATTGGCCAACATTTCTGTACGGTTTGGGTTATATCGCCACCTGTTGCTCCGGCATTCTCTTTACAGCGCTTGAGATCGTCTTCTGCATTTTCATGTGGATGGAGATATTTTTCAACATGAACTCGGAAAAATTCCCCATTACCCGTGTGTGTGTGTTGATGTAGCCCAAGTTGCCCCCCAGTGCATCCATTGGAGTGTGAATGTTAGACAAATCGCTTAAAGGCACAGAATACTGTGTGTGTAAATGGGTGAATGAGGCTTGTAGTAGAAAGTGCTTGAGTGCTCAGCTAGAGTAGAAAAGCACTATATTAGTCCCAGTCCTCCTAATGGGTGCCTCATTGATTAACGTGTGATATAGAACAAGTTCTACATTTTTAAGAACTACCTGTAATTACAAGAAAATCTGTATTATTCAAATTTGCATTTGCATACTTATAATGAACAATGCTAAATATTCTATGTTCAACACCTGTCTGCGTGTGTGTGAATGAATGAAAGGGGATTCTTATAAAGAAACACCAATAATCACAGTGGAGGCAATCCTTAATGGGGTTCAGTTGAACCAAAAGGTTTGATTTTGGCTCTTTCTCAAGAGGCCTGACCAAGAAAGAGAAAAAAAAAAGAAGACAATGACGGGCAGGGGACAAGAGTTGTGAATACTGTCACCCCTAATAAGAACTTTTTTAGCGGTAAAAATAAAATAGTTTGACCTGAAAGAGATGGCAATAAAAAAAGAAAAAATTACAACACACCAAAAAGGCACAGGATGAGGAAAGAGTAGCACTCTAGTGATGTATACATACTGTACTCATAAATGACGTATTCCGCAGACTAGAACTACATCATCCAGAACACACCATTTTCCTTTAGTCTTTGCACTAATTTTAATTTTAATGGTTAAAACAGCATCATCAGTAGTGTTACCAAATATTCTCGGGATTTGTCAGAGCATGCTCTACAAACTGAACTAGAGACCTGTGACACATACAAAGCCACAGTTACAGTCAGGTCCAAAGTTTTGGACAATGAGACAGCTTTTGCAATTTTGCCTCTGTACACCACTGCAGTGAATTTTAAATTAAAATGTCAAAATGGGTTTTAAGTGCAGACTCAGCTTCGATTCAAGGAGTTTTAAAAAAAGAATTGCATAAACTTAAATAAAATTATAGCTATTTTCATATATAGTCCTCCATTTTCAGAGGTAAACACATCCTGAAATATTATAAGCTGCTATTATTTTTCACACCACAGGTAGCCCTTAAGTTTTTTTGTTTTGTTTTGTTTTTTTTACAGCATCTAATCACAAGTGCATGAGCACTATCAGGCTGCAACACCATGTCTCTTGAACTTCAACTGCACCTCATTGTCAAAGCAGAATTACCCATTCTTGCACTTTTAAGATTTTACTCATCATTAACAATGTAATAGCTTTCCTTTACAAGCAGACTGGAATTTTAATAGGAGGGATTTGGTGCATAAGTTCAGCACAAAACATTAATCTGGCCACCTGAGATAATGCAGAAAAGGAGATAAAAGGGTGTTCATATTAATTGAGGTTGTTTAATGTTTGGGGGTGATTATTAAAGGTGTGGTGTTTGTGAGAACATATCAGTTACATTTTCAGTTTTTGGAGAACATCAAGACAATGTCTTCTGCTTTTCATGTCTTCTCATTTTAATTTTAGATGTATTTAATATGTCTTTCTGTCTTTATATAAAATGTCCAAGTTTGCCCTATCTTGCAGTGGTAAAAAAAAAACAGTACAACAAAAAAAATGTTTTTGTGATGATCAGAAATTACAACACACGTTTTTCACGCTGATTTCAGATGTTTTCATTTTTTTCCCAGTCACATCAACTTTTTGAGTTATGTTAATTTACAGTGTACAAGCATGTGGTAAGCATGCAAGTACACTGTAATGTAAGCACCAGTCAAGTAAATATTTCATTATCATCAGTGCGAGGTCAAATAGGCACACATCGTGGCACAGACATACTGAACGGTGTCATTCAGCTAAACCTGTTTCTTCAAAAACACTTTGGTGTAATTAGCCTGAGAAAATCATACTCCAATGTCATGCAATATATAATTACCTTCATCACAAAAATAGACGCGCTGCAGAAAAACTAAACACAGATTTGAAATCAGCATGAGAAACACTACAAAACCCACATAAATTTATCTCTGATGAAAATGACCTGTTGACCTGTGTAATCTGTTTTTACCAGTAGTGGAACCAGAAGCCAAGACTTTGTTGAAGATTTTGTTAAACTAGAAAATAAAAGACTTCCAGGTCTAAACAGAAGTAAACCACCACGACCACCAACTACAAGAGATAAAGAAAACAGAGGATACAGTGGTGAGATGTAGGCTGTCTTGTATTAGTGTCTCAATAAACCCTAATCGTTACTACTTTAATTACTAAAATTAATTGTTGTTTAAGACGTCTGATCCTTTCAGTGTAAACAGAACCTTTAAAGATGTGTGTTAGCTGCTTACAGGAAGGACAGGAAGAGAGGCATCATGGCTGAGTTTTTTTCTTTATGATTACACTGAATTACAAAGATAAGACAGAAATAATCACAACATCTATTTGACCCTTTTTTCCATTTAATTTACTTTCTCTTTAGCCACTTTCTATATTCAATCCAAGCTGTCTTTTCTCTTTTTCCAGTCATCTCAAAGGTTTTTACAAGCTGAACTTTAGTA
Organism: Paratilapia polleni; assembly: GCA_015106735.1. Classification (NCBI taxonomy): domain Eukaryota; kingdom Metazoa; phylum Chordata; class Actinopteri; order Cichliformes; family Cichlidae; genus Paratilapia; species Paratilapia polleni. The sequence goes on along the minus strand of VUQI01041684.1, from coordinate 20,214 downwards.
CAGGATTATGTGGTGCAGCATATTATGGAATCTAATGAAGTTTTCCCAAGGCAAATAGATCAGTAGAAGCTGAAGTGTAATCCAGGCTCTTAAGATTAAGCTGTTTTTATTTTCAGTCAAGTTAGTGGGCTTTTGGCATTAGTTGCTTGAAGAACTTACTGGGTTTCTTTTCATGAAGTCTGGTAAATTATGCTTTGTTGCTGTTGGGGGGGGGGGTTCCCCCAGGTGTAATGGAGGGATGGAATATGGTTTTTTGACTCTTTATAGTGTACTCATTGAAATACTTCAAATTTTTAAAAGTCGACCCTGGAGTGTTATTTGAGGATATTAGAAGACTTTCTTAGTACAACTGACCCCACATCAAGCCATAGTATTTGTCAGATTGTGACATAAAGAAAAAGACACCAACAACACAAATAGCCACATAGCTATAGCCACCTGTTAAATTATCTAGAGACATTAACTATTTTTCATAGTGTGCTGTGAAATATGTTTATATGTAAAGTTGGGCATTTAATGACCAAGTCTATGTGAATTTGAATGTAGCTCCCAGGTCTGAAAAGTGCAGCTAATGTGAGAGTGCCCTAACTCTGCGTTCTCTGCAGTTTAAGCCCTAGAGTTTGATGATTGTCAAAAACAAATATTTTGAGGAACTGACATGATATAATATAGCCCTGAAATCTACATTTGAAGGTCTGTAAGGTCGAAGCCATCATTGGGACAACCCCAACCCTAGCTCCAAATCCAAACCCTAACACTGTGTGTTGGAGACAAACAAAAAGGGCTTTTTGGGGGAAAATGTAAACAGCTTTTTATGCATTTCATTTAGAATAAGTACTTTCTTTGTCCCCTGATTGCTAAGACTCTGAATAACAGTTTTTTTTTTTTTTAAAAAGTACACATGAGACTTATGTCATATGGTCAGGGTTAGGGTCATCACCAATGATGAATTAGACCTCGCAGGGTAAAAAGTTTTAAAAGTTAGGTATCCTCTCTTCAGTTACCGTCTTCTTCTAATAAAGTTCTCCTGTTGCATCCTTTCTAATCTCCATAGAGTTCTTTGTTTTAGGAGCTTCTTTTGTCCAGACACAGTTGATTGGAATCTCATTAATCAAAAACAACAACAAAAAAAAAGAAAGCAAGAAAGAAAGAAAAGAAAAAACACCAACAAAGCTGCCACAGACACATGCCACACACCAAACAGCGAAACTAAATCACTTGGTGAAAATCACCACGGAGATAATTAGAGCCAAATCCAGATGAATATCTCTCACTGCAAGTCCCAAACAACACTGATTAGCAAGATCTTGGTATCGCAAACACACACAAAAAGAAACCAGAAAGCATATGAGTAGGTACACACAAACATATTCTCAAAAGAACACACACAGTATTAGCAGCACAAAGCCATTACCCAGTCAGCAGAGAAGCTACAACACTCTCTGAACCAGTAAATCACTTTTCATCTCTTTTAATATAACTCTTCAGCTTTCTCATTTCTTTTTTTTTCTCTTCTCTCATCTGTTTTTGTCACTCTGCTGCTCTGTCACTTTAAATCGTTTCTTCTTTCTACCGCCTTTTCTCTGGCTCCATCACCCAAATGTAAACCACTGCCAGGCCAGTGGCTCGTGCAGACAGTTAAGATATGAAGTTAGCAGAGCAGTCATAATTGGTCTATAGAACTAAAATTGAAGAAGAATACAGTAGCAAGAAAGCAGTAGAAAGACAATGGAGAAAGACTTTAAGGCAGACGCAAAACAAGGAATATTTAAAGAAGAGATCATTTGTGGGGGCTGCTCTCAGACTTTAATTTCTTACAAAGAAAACACACTCAGTCCCAGTCAGTTCCTCTGAGAAATTAGCAGACTTCAAACAGAAAATGAGGAAAGAAAGAGGATGTGCCTATTCGGTGCCAACCAATTAAAGCAGACTGCAAAGTGAGCTAGCAGACCATGAATAATGTGTTGACACACTGTTAAAGCGGTCAGACATATTTTTACGCTGTTTTCAAGAGATGTTAAAGGTGCTATGTATAACAGCATAGGTTTAACAGATAATTACCACAATGTTAAAACAAATAAGACCAAGGCCAAGAAAATCTGTAGCTTTACCGACCTTTACTGTTTTTCTTTGGAAATACACAAAGATACACATGCTTACTTTTTGCATCTCTTCACCTTATGAACCTGAAAACATGCCACACTATTTTTTTATGTAAATAATACAGACTTTCCTTTTTCTTTTTTCTTTTTTAATCAATAACAATACCTTCAACGCATTACAATTTAGTTTTTGTACAAATACATTTTATAAGGAACATTTATTGTTTTAAGTGATACATGTTAGAGGTTCTGGTAAGTGGATTTTGTTCAAACAGAGCCAGGTTAGCTGTATGACCCTCCAGTCTTTGAGCTAAGCTAAGATAGATGTTAGCTGTAATTTAATGAACAACCATGATTGAGAGTCTTCTTATCTAACAGCAAAGTGAGCATTTGGTTGAAAAAGTTTCTTAGGTTTAATTTAAATATCGTCTCTCCTCTGTTTTCTACCTGTTCTTTTGTGTAAGCACTTAATAAAAATTACAAGTGAGAGGGGTTTCTTGGAGAAATGAACCCAAGGAGAGCTTGTTTACATTGGGTTTGTGTTGCCACTTACTAACTGCCATTTGGTTTTGACAGACATTTATTAGCTAGCTAGCTACTAGCAAGTAACTGTATGGCAGCTCTAAATAGCAAATATCTAGATAGCTAGCCAGTGAAAAAGCCAAACAGAAAGTGGTACAGGTGAGTGAATGCTGAAATTGCATTACAAAAGAGACCATAACATTTATACCAAATATTAGTTTTGCATTAAACAGTAAGAATTCCCTAACGTGCCCAGTATATACAGCTAATATGTTAGCTGTATAGCTTGCTTGGTTTTACATCAATTTGCCACAAAAAAAAAAAGAAAGAAAAGTGTACTTACTGTAGCAAAAACCTATTTCAACCCTTACTCGCTGTCAGCTCATTGTCCTAAAAAAACAGTGTTCTCAAGTATATCTCTAACGTGTCATTTTTGGCTTGTCCTTCCAGATGAAACTCTTTCTTTAAAACATTATATGATTCAAAAATTATGACATTTTTAAAACCTTTTTCTAATCATAATAAGAATTTAGAAGAGGATAATGATACCTTAAAGTATTTCATCATTCATAATGGGTGTAATTATAATGCTTGTCAGTATGATAACACTTCTTGATTGAATTTATTTATTTTTATAATCTTGAATCCTTTATTTATCCAGGTAAAAGTCTCATTGAAATTAAAACCTCTTTTTCAAGAGAAACCTGGCCAAAAGGCAGCAGAAATTACAACAAATACAACACATACCAATATAATAAGTAAAGAAACATACAACTGACATTCAGTACAGGCAAGTGAACACAAACGGGAATCATCGTGTGCGATAAAAGATCATTACAAGAACAAGATTAAAATTCTTTTAAAAAATGGATTTAAACTCCCCCATCGTAACCACTTCTAACAATTTCAGCTCCTTCTGTAGATTATTCCAGGAAACAGGGGCAGCGTATTTAAAATCCTTTTTTCCTAATTCCATTCTGACTCTGGGGACAAACATTTGTATAGTATTGTGAGAGCGTAGGCTGTACTGGTTGTGGTTTTTACTCATATAGACACACAGATAAGAAGGAACCAGCCCAAGCAGAGATTTATAGATAACAACCAACCAATGGGAAAGTCTGCAAATATACAGAGATAGCCACTTAGCAGCAGCATACAGAGAACAGTGATGTACATGATTTCCACAGCCAGTAATAAAACATAAAGCACAATGATAGACAGTATCCAACCTCTTTAGGTACTGGCCAGGTGCATTCATAAAGAGCAGATCACCGTAATCCAATAAAGGTAAAAAAAGTTGCAGAGATCAAGTGTTTACTCATATGGAGAGAGAGACAAGATTTATTGCTAACAAAGAAACGTAGTTTAAGTTTCAGCTTGGACACAAGCCTTTCAATGTGACTTTTAAATGACAGATCTATAATGATACCTAAATACTTATAATATACACCATTTCAGTTTCAGCCCCTTGAATAGTTTTGACAAGTTTGTTGGACTTAGTCGAGCAGTATATTTAAAGGCGTGAATCCACTGAGCTATCTAATGAATACACAATAACAGGACGAGCTATTTGGCTGACAACTTTAAGGAACTTTTAATTTGAGAAAGCTGAATGAATGCCTCATTCTTATGGGCTCTTTTAAGTTCAAGGGCAGTTACATCTTTTAATATACTTGATTTAGAGTTCCTAATGTGTGTAACACATATGTGGATGTCTATTTTTAAACACTGGTGTGATATTTCTGTCTCTAAAGTAAAAATGAGCTATTGACTTGATAGATAGGCATTTCAATATGAGAATTTGAGGATTCCTAATATAGACTGTACTCTTTGAATTTGCATTAAGACTGTATATTTTTCCTTTTAACTTAAGATGCAACATTAACAGACATACTTCTCACCCACATTAATATGCTGTGGTGATGATGTTATTGAGAAGCCCTTAGTACTCATCCAGCTGTTTTCAGCACACACACATGCTTGCAATAGGAACACAAGCACCATGATTAGAAACTCGGGCAATTCCACATTTTCAATTAAAACTTGAAAGACAAAAACCATTTGACGTTAATAACTGAGACACGTGCTGTCACAGCTAAGTCAAATCTTTCTTAATTAATTGTTACTACATGAGTTCAGAGGGTCAAAAATATCCTTCAGTTAGGCAGCCATAATTGTCAATATATAATTCAAATGAAGAGATGCCTATCATGTATTTGCATGCTAATTGAAGCCTTTGCGTTGCTATGCCTGCTACATTAGTGTTCATGCTGTGTTCAAATGAGAACATTCATCTGAAGCTTTCTCGGCTTAATGACTTTCACGCCCTTTCTGTCATGTGTTTACTACATTGGCAAGGTTGAAGACACAGTATGCACTGAGTGTGAAACAATGACAAGTCATTGATGACTAAGTCCAGACACAGACTGGTAATCCATTAATAGGACTGGTTAAGAACTTCTCCAGATGGAACTGTTTGACTCATACTCGAATAATCCAATAGCCCTCAGCTGGGTTGAAGTTTCGGCGTTTATGGGATTGTTCTTTTTTTTTGTTTGTTTGTTTGTTTTGTTTTTTTGTGAATGGATGATCTCATCCAACAACACCAACCTGTATTTAAAAAAAAAAAAAAAGGTGATGCCTGAGATCTTTGCTGTTTATCACATGAAATGCTTTTTTTTTTTTTAGTAATGGCCACATAAGAACCATGTTGGTAAGATGCTGGTACTTTTGCGGAGTATATGACTAGTGTAGATGAGAAACCTTAAATGATTTTGTGTTTGAATCAGCCTTGTTGTGAGAATTTTTCAGTTCCCTTTTCCAAGTTGAACGTCAGGATGGGAAGGTCAGTGGGTTTTTAGAACTTTATACTGGACCCACAGGTGATGTGTTTTATATTGGAAGGATTCTGCTGCCCACTGTAAACATATTCTGATAGCATAGGATTAGGATTAGGGTATAGTCACCACAGATGATGACTTTAAAAAATTACTTTAAAAAATGTGTTGGTGGTGGTGTTCTGGGTGGCCTTAATCATCCACTGCAGAGCCTTCTGGTCTTACGCCTCATAATCTCATACAATTCCTACAGTGCTTTTTTCCCCCTAAAATTTGCATCTGCAACAGCAACCTACACAGCAGCAACAGAGAAACTGTTGAATTCTCCAGACAAATAATATGGCAGACATCTTAACATGTCCATCCACTTTGTGCATCAAGCATCACTGATGTTAATACAGAGTCTTTCCCTCTCGCACCACTAGTATGCTGTGTCAACACAGAAAAGGCAATGTGCAACAGCTTGATCTGGGGTGTTATGATGTGGCCACACTGGTCTCCAGGACACTGGCCATAAGGGTAGAGGAACACCCTTAATTTCAAGTTTAACATATACCATGGATCTCTTCCCTCTCTTTCTGGTTTGATCACACCGCTTCACACCGGTCAGGCTTCTCTGGCTAGGCTGGCTGGTTGGAGGATACTGAGGGCAGACATGTCATGATGTGTCTTCTGCACTTAATCAAATATCTGTACTTTCTTTTCCGACAGCTGTAATACTTCCTTCAGTAAAAAAGGTGGCAACAATCCATTTATAATTGAGTATCTGCATGCACCTACATCATGGTGCCCACTACTGTAACAACTTACTGGATAACTATAACTTTTAAACAACAGCTCTTTATTACATTGAGACATGAAGCTCTGCCAACCCCATAAAAAACATTATCATGTGTTGTGAGAGAAGTCATCGAATACGATAAGAAAAGTGTGCTCATGAAGACCCCTGGAGAGGAAGACCAAGAGTAACTTTTGGTGCAGAGGATAAATTTTGAGCCCTTCATCAGTGCTTTCCTTTTTAAGTAGCAGACACATCTCAACATCAGCTGTTTATAGAAGACCGTGAACCAGGCCATCGATGAAACTGTTGCAACAAAATCAGTACAGACGGAGATCAAGGAAAGAAACACTTTACTCAAGAAACACAAACAATGAACATTAGACCAGAGGAGCTCTAGACCTGTTCTGATGAGTTCAAATTTGATATCTGAGAACTTCCAAGAAGATGAGAAGTCTTAATTGTGTCAGAGGGCTTTGCTACTGATAATGTTAATGTTGGAGATTTATTCAGAATCAGAATTCAACGCAACACTTAACCAGCATGGCTACTACAACATTCTGCAGTGACATCTGGCTTGAACTGATTGGGGCCATTATTCATTTTTCACCAGGACAATGAGCCAAAACACACCTCCAGGCACTGTAAGGGCTATTTGAAGCAGAGTGACCTCCACAATCACATGACCTGTACCAAACTGAGATGGTGTGGGAAGAGATGGACTGCAGAGTGAAGAAAGAGCAGTGAACAGGTTCTTAGCATATGTGGGAACTCCTTCAAGGCTGTTTGGAAGAGCTCCAAGTGACAAATTCATGAAGCTGGTTGAGAGAATGAAGAGTGTGCAAAGCTGTTATCAAAGCCAAAGAAATCTGAAATATATTCTGCTTGTTTACACTATATTTCTCAGTGGTTTTAATATACAGTGGTTTTAAGAAAACAGTAGAAATAAAGGAAAATCCCTTGACTGAGTGGGAGTGTCAAAACCTTAAGTAGCTACCGCTGGGCTACAGTTAAGCCCAATTTTCACCAAATATAGTGTAAATTAGGGAAATGTTCACCTCTGAAAGCTCATGTTTGCTCTGTAACCACAGATATACAGGCAATCAACCGCATCACCTCCAGTTCTGAAGACATCTACATTTCACAGTGAAATTTGTGCTTTTTGGATACATTTTGTCTAAATGTATTCTCACTGAGCTGAGAAACTAATGCACTCTCCTCGTAGAAGAAGTTATGAATCCAAGAGAGAACGGGGGAGATTTTGGATGAAGAAACGTGTCCGTTGGGTGCTCAGGGTTAACTTAGCTATTGACCTGACAATTTGCTGTGTTTGGCATATTCTAAAACGTTACCAAGTGGAGTGGAAAGTGTGTTTTTGGGTCATCAGTCAGATTGGAAAAGTGAAGGGTTAGGAACACACCAGAGTGCAGTCCAATTACATGATTATATGGGGCCAGAACCCAATTACACTTGAGCCTGTTAGCTTTTGTACCCTCTATGTATGTGCTTTCAAGTTAGAAGGAAGTGGAAACAATCGCAGGAAAATTTACGGTTTTTGTAGGCAATTGTCCTCAATTGCAGCTCTTCATATTTGCCTTTATTCCGGATATGGACATCCTGTGTCTCTCTGTGTCAGGCTTTTTGCTTGATGCTGCTAGCTTATATAACTGGTTAGCAGGTCTTCCCTTTTTGATCCTAGGAGAAAAAGAGGAGGCTTCTTTTTTTTTTTTTTAAGTGTGGCTATCCCAGACTGCATACCCCAGGCTACTGTCAAATTGTCACAATTTTTAAAGTTCAATTTTCACAAATCAAACTACCTCTGTAGTGAGATTACCAGGATAACAGTGGCATCCCACTGTTCCTTTTTTTCCCCCTCAGTCTTTTTCATTATGTCTGTCTGAATTTGTGTCTCCTCCTTTCACTAGATTTCCTCTATTCTAGCCATTGTTTCCAACACCTTTTCTCTCTCTCTCTCATATTTTTTGTACCTTTTCTTCCGCTTCATTTGCTTCTCCTCCTTCCTTTTTAAAAAGCCAGTTTTCTTCTTCTCCTGCTAAATCTCACCAGTCCCTCTCTCTACTTGTTTCTCTTCTTATTCTTCTCTTCTCTCACCCCACCCCACCCCGTAGACTGTGATGTCATGCCACACGCATCCAACAGGGCAAACGTATCGGCTCAGCTGACGGCAAATGAAACATTTAACAGTGCTGAGGCCTGACATTCTCTCAGGCTCCTCTTGGCTGCGACGTGAACGGCGAAGGAAAGCGCTTGATTGCATCACATTCGTCCTGGCCTTCATAAAAAAGCCCTGCTTGAGTTGCAACATAATGTTCTCACATAGCATTGTGTGATGAAGAGATCAGCCACACAGAGGCTGCAGTGAGAAAGCAGAGTTCAGCCTCTGCTTTTTGTGAATTATACCATGTATTCAATATGAAAGAGGATATATGTGAATTTTATTTTCCCTCTGTGCATGTTCCAGACCTCCCCACAGCACTGCAACAATGCCCATATTTAGTTATGTATTCAGTGAAAGACGTCCTGCCTGTTGAGTGAGGTAATTCTCCTTTTTAGCTCGAAATAATACTCATTACAGCACCATGAAGGAAAGGCATCATTTGACTTTAATTCAGTGAAAGTAAGTGAATATATCTCAGAAAGAACTTAACAAGGAACAGTTTGGGAGCTAACACTGTTCTCCTTTTACATGGAAAATTTACACTCATAAGCAATAGCGTGTCCTTAATTCAGTTGACATTATTCATTTCAGCAACAAGGGAGTTGTAATGGAGACCAGGGGTTCCATTACCTTATGTGATGCAATATTAGTTCATGGATACTGAGCACAGAATATTGTTAAATAAATATTTATTTGTATGTATTAACTTATTTATGTATTAACTTTAAGGTAAGCAGACATTTTGAATTCCTTTATGGTGACAGTTTGCAGAGTCGAGCTACAAAAGCAAAAAAGAAAGTCTTTTGCGTTATGAACTTAGCTGTACTCAGTCAACATTGTTATTGGCTAATTAAAATCATATAACTAATTAAAATCAAGTACTTGCTTCTTTCTTGTTGTCTCTTCAGCAGGGTATAGGGGAAACAGAGTGAGGCGGGCCCAAGCAACTGTCTAAAAGCTCATGGAGTGAACCATTTTAAAGGGTGGGGAGCATGTGGGGCAATCAAATAGTTCCAGGAACAGGCCTACAAAAATAAAAACCATCTGATTTTAAAATTTGGTTGTTTCTAATGAATGTTCTCCCTCAGATGCCTCGTGACATTACAGTAGAAGTCCTCACCCTGGGGGATGAATTCAGGATGTAAAACTCAGTGAATGTCAAAAAAATGACAAGTAGTGACGCACCACCTCTGGGCTTAGAAACTGTGAACTCTAATGTGAACTAAAAATACTTTGACCATAAGTGTTATTGATTTTTTTCAGGAATCTGAATACGTGTAAGTATTTGATGTTAGTGTAATATTTTGTTTGGTGTTTGCTTTATGTGTTGGATGTAGCCACTGTGATGTTTCCCATTGGATAGTGAAGTACCGTTGTGAAGCTTTTTGCCGCCACCATGTCATCTTTTTGAAACCACACGTCATGAGTGTGCAGGTGTAGCTTTACAATCCCACCTGAGTAGGCTCTTTCTGCTAATTACCTTTGACAGGGAGAGTATAAAAGGCAGCTAGTTGATGTCAGTTTAGTGTGGTTGAGTGTCTCTGGCAGTCAGACTGGCAGAACTGTTGCATCTCAGTAAGTCTGTCTTACCTTCCTGTCTGTGCTGGTAGTGACAGCGTGCTGCATTGTGTACATTAACATCTGTTGCTTCGGATCATGCTTTGCCTACATTTGAGCAAATATCTATGATTTAACATGAAGAACCTGGAAAAGAATGAGAGACATTGTTTTGCAACAGTCTGACAAAAAGCCATCGCTTTTACTTGGAAGCACTAATTAGATCAGCTCTCCCACACACTTATGGAAATCTTGGTTAGAGTTTTCCATTACATGGGCTTATTACTGTGTAACATAATTATTCTAAAATTCACAATATAATTAGCTGCAACTAATATCGAAAACACAAGACTTTGAAACATTTTGCTGATCTGATATCTAAGATGTGTGTGATGTTTAAGGCATATAAGCTCCCCTAAAACATGAAAAGCTTTAGAAGTTAATAGTAAAAAAAAAAACAAAAACAAAAAAAAAAACCTTCACTTTCTTTTAAGTCAAAAAGGCAGGAGGTTGGCTTGTACTGAGTGATCTAAAAATAGCAATCGCACTGAAAATGGTCTCGAGATGCACAAGAAGACCTTGACGTAAGATTGTCCAAACTCATATCAGGTAAGACTTTTGATTGTTTGATTGTTATGGACCTGTTGTCAGAACGTTTTGATCACTTATTACATTGTAGTAGTATACATTAAATTATACATCACTCTATACATGGGACAATTCTAAAGCAACACTTGGTTTGCTAACTTTTGTCATTACAAAAAGCAACCTTCCACTGAACATTTTATCAGCATAGCCTCAAGCAAGCCTAATTTAACTTGATTTTGTTGACATCCATAAAATTTGACGTTCTTGTCAAGTCAAACTTAATCAACCAAAACACCTTTAATGTTCCAAGGTTCCAAGATTTGAGTAATTTGCATTGTAACAATTTCATTCTGAACATGACTTTCCAACTTCCCAACAACAGCACATACAGTCATGGCCAAAAGTTTTGGCAGCGGCACAAAGTTTGTTTTTCTTGCACCTCAGTTTTTATTTTTATTTATTTATTTATTTTTTGTTTCTGTAATATATATGACACAGTGGGAAACCCCCCCCCCCAAAAAACAGTCACCAGGATTTCCGTAAGATTCCAAAACTTTTATTGGGAGATAAATAAAAAATGATTTGCTACTGCCAAAACTTTTGGCCATGACTGTAAAAACAGCAAATCTGTAGAGTTTACATAGTGCATGGGACATAATGCATAATAGGATTTCTTGCATTTGTGCAATGTCTCTAAAATTAGAAACATCCTGTCTCTGAGTGATGGTGAAAAACTAGTTCATGCATTTATTACTTCTAGGCTGGACTATTGTAATTCATTATTATCAGGTTGTTCTCAAAGCTCCCTGAAAAGCCTTCAGTTAATCCAGAATGCTGCAGCGAGAGTACTGACAGGGACTAGAAAGAGAGACCATATTTCTCCCATATTAGCTTCTCTTCATTGGCTCCCTGTTAAATCCAGAATTGAATTTAAAATCCTTCTCCTCACATACAAGGTCTTGAATAATCTGGCCCCATTTTATCGTAAAGATCTTAAATACCATATTATCTCAATAGAGCACTTCGCTCTCAAACTGCAGGCTTACTTGTGGTTTCTAGGGTATTTAAAAGTAGAATGGGAAGCAGAGCCTTCAGCTATCAGCCCCCTCTTCTGTAGAACCAGCTCCCAGTCTGGATTTGGGAGACAGACACCCTCTCTACTTTTAAGATTAGGCTTAAAACTTTCCTTTTTGATAAAGCTTATAGTTAGGGCTGGATCAGGTGACCCTGAACCATCCCTTAGTTATGCTGCAATAAGCATTTCTTCTTCACTCACCTCTCTTCACTCTCCATGCGTTTATACACCACTTGCATTTAATCATTAGTTACTATTAAACTCTGACTCTACCCCACAATATAAAGCGTTGTGTTGTTGTGATTTGGTGCTGTATAAATAAAATTGAATTGAATTGAATTTAATAGGATTTTCTCTCAATACATGTTCTTGAAAGTCACCTTCCCTACATATTACTTGCACTGCCATACATCTGGCCACAATATTTTCACAATGGCCTCGACACATTCTGCAAAGCTTTCACCGGTGTGGCTTGCTTTTGGCTAGAATCTCAAGAAAAGGTCTAATACTCAAACTTCTTTGTTCTAAAAATAAATGTTTTTTTAATAGTGTCCTTTACACTCTGGCTGATGATTTCAACAAATTTGTTGCAAATGTATTATGACAAGCATGGTGTTCTCCCTCTGCTTTGATGCCCATGTTTGTGGATTTGCTTTGCTAGGAATGGGTCGTACTCATCAAGGAACTCAAGCATACCAAAAGTAGTTTCCATTTTTTTGATATGACCTAGGGAGTGAGCTGTCACCCCTAAAAGCAAAGCCCCACACTGATCATGTGTTTTAGAACATCTCTCCAGTATTAGCTTTCACATCCAAACCGTTTGCCCATTTTAAAACTAATATAACACAAGTAACACACTTCCGAGACTTGTCATGCGAAACAATTTTTCCACCAATTTGTTCCTGTCGCAACCCATAAACAAAAGCAGTTCTGAAGTTGCCAAATAACATCAAGGCTGAAACAATAACTGTTGCCCGTTGAGGGAGATTACATCTCCACCTCTCTACTTTTGAATGTCACGGTCTATCAGAGTTTAAGAACAGTAAGTGCTAGCCTACAGGTAGTGTTGGCTGGTACCCTTTCGATTATAACTAAATTTGATGACAAATTTATGATCTAAACCTGAAGCCATGTGACACAAGTTAAGAACAGCTAAGAGCAATACTGTTACTGCATATTTACCTGAAATAGAAATAACAATTTGCTATTATGTTTGTGGATTCAGCTATAAAATAAAAATGTTACATACTCAAGGGAAGGGTTTAGACAGACAACTCTGAGGGTTGCTTTGCCAGTTAGGTTTGTTAACCTTGTATTAATAAAGTCTCTCTGACGCTCTAATAGGCTCACAAAGCTTTTAAACCAATATTATTATGGGGTACAACCTCCCTTTTACTCTCAGAACTGCTTCATTTTTTTTTCGTCTCATCCTGCTCGCCTTGCAGACACCCACTGCCACACCTACGACTAGAGCTCTAGGGTGGGCTGGGTGATGCGCTCCAGTGTCAGCTATGCCTTCCATGGAGTCTGAGTCAAAGCACCTTGGGAAATTAAGGGGACTTTAATGTGGTATTATCCTATAATTGCGACTTGTGGCTGGTGTTCAACAAACGCCAGTTTAAAAATAGCCTCCCTTTAGAAATGAATACAAATCCTTGAAAGTTTAAGGTACAGTAAAATTTGATATTCACTCCTGAGAGTGAATAATTTGTTGCAAAGAAAAAACTCTGAAGACCAGATTCTAAAAAAAAATAGGTTGTGAAAGCCACAGGCACATTCATTATTTTTATTTTTTGATTGATGCGATTTTGGGTCGATTAATCTCCTGATTTGACCACCCCTAATAGGGCCAAGGGTAACTTGAGAAGAGAGAGGAATAACTTCCACAAAGAGGCAAGAAAGACAACTGGGGAGGAGGCACTGAAAGGCATGATGGGAAGCAGAAGGGCAGAAATAGACACAAGGAAAAAAAAAAAGGAGAGAGAGATTACAGAAACAGCTACCCAGCAAGAGACAACATGGCACAGTCCAAACTTGGCCTAATAGGCCACTGCTACCTTGAGAAGTGTAAAGTAGGTCTGGACAGTGCAGGCTATTTGCAGACTGAGCGGTATTACACACTGTTAATAGGTTCAACCAGGGCTCCTCTCATTTATCAGAGCGAGTACAGACACTCAGAGCAGAGGAGACAAGGAGAGGAGTAGCACAAGAGTGATGGATGGAAGCAGACATCGGAGGAGGAAAATGAGGTTTCTTGGAGCAGAGGTGAACATCTTAGAACGAGAGCTCTCTTTTTCTCTCACCTCTTATGCTTTCTGGTTCAGTCATTCTCACCTCATCTACTACATAATCATCTTGTGTTTTTTCTCTCCCGTGACACTTATGGATTTAAAAGTTTTTCACTTCTAATCATTTAGTAATTTTGAGATAATCATTCCTAACTGCCCGTTTAGATTAGGCTAGTGTACACACACACACACACAAAATCAACTAAGAAATCCTTTCCTGGATAAGAACATCAATACCTTCTGTCATGGCATAATAAAATAAATCCTACCCGCATTATTATATAACAATACCAAACACAAGACAGTAACATCTATATACAGGCAATCGTACATGAATCCCATCTGAAACGGATCTTTAGAGTATGTCAAACTATTATAAAAGAATACAAACTTGCCATCTTTAATTAGCAAATAATTTGGAGCTTTTGCGCCAAATAAATTAGATATTAGATTTAAGGAGTGGACAGCTAAGGGAATGCCAGTTCTTTAGTAACGTATAAAAGAAGACATACTGTTGAAGCAAGAGAAACAACACTTAACAATACAGGCAGGAGCAACTTTGTATTAAAATAAAAGTAAAAATATCACCAATGCAAGTGTATGTTTGAGAGAATAGTTTAGAAAAAGCATATTACTCAGATGGTAGTAGTCAAATCCTTTCATGCATATCTAAAAGTCTTCAAATATTAAAACGCACTCGACATCTGACATCAAAACAAACTGGGAAAAGGAAGGAGGCTTACTTACATCTGAGGAGAAAAAGACAACAATATGGCTGAATATCAATAGAATTGTACCAATTCATAGGAATCAAGAGAGTGATAAAATGTTATTACAACCTTAAAAGAAATTCTACTGTGATAGCAACCCTCCTGATTGTTACACAAACTGTGAAAATCAAAATGCAAATGATTACCTATCTTCTGGGACTGTCCTGTCATCAAAGACTACTGGAGAGAGAGAGAGACATTTTAAACGTGAAATAATCTTAGGAAGAAAGACAATATTTCTTTGATATACGCCTCAAGAATGGCCTAAAGGTTCGAGATATTCAAAGATGTAAAAGGACATAGAGTAGACAACAATATTTGATAATCATGAAATAAATAAATAAAGCAATGAATGCTTCAGGCTGGTTATGCAACAACCTACAGGCCTGATTCTAGTCTCACATATAACTCATTATGGTGAAAAAGAGTACTCCCTGTTTGTATATTGGTTATTTTTTGGTTTGTTTTTTGTTTTTTTCTTTTTTCTTTGGGTACCCCAGTAATATTAATTGTTATAATTTTGTCACAAAAATGAATGTAGGCTCGATATCCATTCAGTGTCCTAAAAAAGGAAATGACAGAAATCTTTTGGATGTGTAATAACATATTTTTGTTCATTTAGTGCTAGTAGATGAATATTATGTTTTAATTTTAGTAAAACGTGATTTGGAGTTACACTGCAAAATTCACTGTTCTTTTGGTTTGTTTTTGGTAAGTCCCAGGGGAAATCTGTCTCTTCAGCTGCTAAATGCTCCACTATGTCCAGCAGCTGGTGGCTAATTCACTCCAAACTCTGTGTACATTACCTGTGTGCATAGTTTGCAATGAATTAGCAACAGCTGTGCCAGGGAAGAACACAACACAAAGCTCTGTAAAGTTATGGGACAGTTGCAGGTATTAATTGTTCTAGGTTCATTATTTGTTGCATATTATTATGAAATTACACAGAAAAAAAGTGCCAAAAACAGAGGCCTTCAAACAATATACTAATCAACCACAATTAACCGTCTGAAGTCTAAGTCGACATTGGTGACAACCCCAATCGTGACCCTAGCTCTAACCCTAGGTAATTTTTATCTTTTTTTAAATTAAATTAAGAAAGTCATCACTGTAACTGATTCACATCAAAAACTATTGGCATTTTTTTCCAAAAAAGTCAGCTTTGCCTTTCTCCAAAATATAGAGTTAGGGTTAGGGTTAGAGTTATCACCTATGATAGCAGTTAAAACCACAGACAGGTGAAGTAAATAATGTTAGACATCTTGTCTCAAGCAAACTTCTCCTGAAACACCTTGCATCCTGGCGAAAAAAAAGAAAAATTGTCCAAGTCAGTGGGGTCTCACAAATATGCACAATGGGTCATTTGTGCCATTTGTGAGGTGGTTGCATCATCCCCAGTAGGTCACATACAGTGAGGTCTATAATTTGTTGGACAAATTTATAGTCCCCTATTTTTAGAGGCTTCTGTTCTCCCAAGTTGTGGCTATCAGGAGACATAGAAAGTAATATATCATATCAAAATCTATTTACATTTTTTTTTCCCAAAAAGTCCCTTTTGCTATCTCAGAAACATAGGATTAGGCTAAGGGTTTGGGGCTAGTGGGGGCCATCTGCAATGATAACTTAGACCGCAAAGGATCAAAAGGAATTAGCAAGAAGTTCAAGTTATTTTCATGATGATTAGTTATTGATTTTTTTCCCCCTTCACAACTCCATTTTTAAATGTATGCATTACATAGGGCCCTCAAAATTCTCTTATTGGAGTTACAGTCCTGGAACAAATGTGTAAATTCCAGTTCTGCAAAAATGTAGCTGTCAGTAATGACACAAAATGATGTAAAATCAAAAAAAATACTCACAGTACAGTAAAAGAAGAACTGTTTATTATATACTGAACAGTAGATTAGGCTGTGCCAGGTAGTGATTCTGTACACGGCTGTAAATTCTTTTCAGCAGGTTTCACAAATGCCCCCCTGAGGTTCTGGGAGAATCCTGGCCTGCTGATTTGACCAGAGCAGCAGTCAGTGAAACAAAATGAAATAAGCAAATTGGATAAAAGTAGAAATGTGAAGCCATGTTTAGTCAGTCTCTTTCATCCATTACCTCTGATTATTTTCATTCTGAGATTACAAATGCTTATTAGTCCTAGCTTTTCAACTTTGTGACATTTTCACAGTCCTTTCCATTACCTCTATGTGACTGGTACAAGATGTGGGATACAGTAAAGATAGGTTAACCCTCTGAGATATAAATCATCAATGGTGATGACCCTAATCCTCACCCTGTGGTTTGAAGAAAGGCAAAAAGGACTTTTTTGGAAAAAATGTAGCTACCTACGGCCATGAATGGATGGATGTAAACAGTTTTTGATACATGTCAATTAAAAAGGATGAAATTAGATACTCTGATAGCGTAGAGTTAGGGTCATCACTAATGGTGACTTACACCTCAGAGGTTTAAGTTGGGACAAGCTCCAACTCTAGTATGTTGATATGTCATGTACCATAACTTTGTGAGTAATTCTGCTAATAATGCAGTTATTTTCCTATATATAGGAAAAAATTAAGTAAGGCATAAGGATACATGCATAAGGATAGCAAATTGGAACTCAATTTCTTATGTATTCTGATAGCATAGGGTTAGGGGTACAGCCATCACAGATAATTTAGATTTCACAGGGTTGAAACCTAATAACATTTTAAGCCAGAGATAGATAGTTTGCCCTCTTAATATCCATTAGTTCACCAGTGGACCCCTTAGGGTAGGGATAAATCAGGCTGCATTTAAGAGGTTAAGCAGAGCTGAGAGAGTATAAAAAACGCTATCCTTTTGTAACCTAAACTAAAAGCAATGCAGAAACTGAGGATAATGTCCCAAACTGCTCGCCAATCTCTGGACTCATTATGCTGGACAGGTTGGCAGTGGGCTGGAGCTAATCCCAGTGTGCACTGGGCAAGAAAGAGTACACCCTGGACAGTTTACTAGTCTATCACGTAGCTCAAACCTGACTCAAATATCTTCAAAATTAAATGGTATAATCAAACTGTCAACAGTCATTCATGCCAATGACAGAAGTGTAGGAGTCGTCATCTGGTGCGTCTTATATCAATGAAATCTGGTGTGTCTTTCATAACACTACAGATTTTGACATTTTTCGGTATGCGAAAAGATCTGTTCAGTGTGTTTGGTAACATTTGTTGAGGTTTGTTTAGCATAGCTGTAGCTTTAAAACATCCTCCTCTTTACTGAACAGAAGACTGCTTTGATGTTTTAGATGTTTATGTGAAAAAAGCGGAAAAAGGTTTTTTGATTTTTTTTTTTTCTTATCCCATAGACTTTTTCCAAGTAAATGTCTAATTGAAATGCTACATATGTGAACAGCCATTAGGTCTTAATTCCATCATTCATATTTACAAAAATCAACACGTGTTTTCATCTTGCTAAGCAAAGTATTGCACAGTCCCAGTAAAAAAGGATAATTGAAAAATGCATTACGCATTTTCCTGTATTGGTCACAAAGCAGATAAAAAAGTAAAAGCAGCGTGTATCATGGACAGCCAGTTATCTATCTATCTATCTATTTATTTATTTATTTATTTATTTATTTATTGATCGAATACTTAGCCTTTTATATTTATGTGGAAAAACAGAACTGGTGAATTGGTGAAAATGCACCAAAATCTCATAAAACTCAAACTCATAAACCAGTCTTAAGTATCCACTTGACCACATTTTCTCATGTGTATGAGGTATCTCATCTCTTTTTTTAAATTTTTTTTATTTAGCAACATTTAAGTTGAATGGAATAATCAACACTCAAAGCTTATGTTAAACATATTTAAAATAATGGTTTTGATTTAAACGTATTTATATAGTGCCAGTTCACAACACTGTAAAGACCAACATCTCCAATAGTAGAGAGAACCCCAGGGTGGGTATCTATAAGACACCTGCACTGTCTGATTACTCAGCAGTATTTGATGTCCTTAGGGGTTTTTGATAATGCATTTTCCATTGTCATGTTGGGAATATAGGTAGTTGGTGAGAGTAATCAAATTTTAATTTTGGTCGTTATTAAAATACAGATGAGATTGTCAGACCTCATAACAGGTGTCTTCACAGGTCCAAAAATTTTAGACCCTGTCCCATCTAGCTTCAGGTATGAGATCAATGCTCTTATCTAATTCTCTGTGAAACAACGATAAAAAGCTGTATTGTTCTTGATCAGAAAATTAGTATTTAAACAGTTAATCATCTGTCTCCATCAATGTCCCTGAAGGCCCCTAAAGGGAGGTGATGGATCCATTTTAATTGAGCTGCCAACTTTGACAGAGAGACAAGATCATTTCAGGGGCATGTTAATATATTTTCCTTATTTTTGGCACTGACTTGTCAGTCCTTATGTGGAGATGCACCATGAATAGTGGACTTTTAAACCTCCTTTGACATTTACATAGAAACATAAGACACGTATTTGCATCAGAAATGCATAGCCAAGTAACAGAAGTTACCTTTTTATCCAATTTGAAAGCATTTTAGAGGAAACTTTCATACTTCTTTTTGTGGGTGTAATTTTCCTGTAGCTGTCCTATAGAGTTTTTGGCTGCTTTTAATCCTATGTCCAGGAAAGTAAAGCAAATGTTTTCTAATGAGTCTCTTTGTGCCTTCCCCAACCCAAAAGAGTGAACAAAGATTTGGAATATGCACAAGATTTAGCATATTTTACAAAAAGATCTTCCCCATGCCAAGGCTGTTTGCCCTCACAACGCACTGCCAGGCACTGCCAGGCACTGCTGCGTGCACCGTATTCTGCCAACCCACCCACACAACTCACACACACAGATCTCAAATGCCAATTTTACCTCCCACTGAAAGAGTTTCTGAGTGAAAACAATGAAGTAACCAACTACTTGATATCAGTAAAAATCAGAAGTCATGCTTTGTTTAGATAGTCAAGTGATAAAGCAATCACTACAAAATCTACACCATTTTCTGCTTCTCAGTAGAATGAAGTGTGCAAGCCTCAATTTACAGTTTGGCCACCGCTATGTTAGTTTTTTTTTTAACCAGAACTTATCATATTTTAGGGTTTCTGTATCTATCTATCTGTGTGCACACACACACACACACACACATATACAGCTCCGGAAAAAATTAAGAGACTGCTGCAAAATGATCAGTTTCTCTGATTTTGCTATTCATAGGTATATGTTTGAGTAAAATGAACATTTTTGTTTTATTCTATAAACTACTGACAACATAACTCCCAAATTCCAAATACAAATATTTTCATTTAGAGCATTTATTTGCAGAAAATGAAAAATGGTCAAAATACCAAAAAAGGCCCAGTGTTTTCAGACCTCAAATAATACAAAAAAAATCCAAGTTCATATTCATTTTTAAACAACACATTACTAATGTTTTAACTTAGGAAGTGTTCAGAAATCAATATTTGGTGGAATAACCCTGATTTGCAATCACAGCTTTCATGCGTCTTGGCATGCTCTCCACCAGTCTT
>VUQI01041678.1:0-13529 GCA_015106735.1 Paratilapia polleni | reverse complement strand
CCAAACAGACCCAAACACACCCGAGCAGACCCGAGCAGACCCAAACACACCCGAGCAGACCCAAACACACCTGAGCAGACCCGAGCAGACCCAAACAGACCCAAACACACCCGAGCAGACCCAAACACACCTGAGCAGACCCGAGCAGACCCAAACACACCCGAGCAGACCCGAGCACACCCAAGCACACCCGAGCAGACCCGAGCAGACCCGAGCAGACCCGAGCAGACCCAAACACACCCGAGCAGACCCAAACACACCTGAGCAGACCCGAGCAGACCCAAACACACCCGAGCAGACCCGAGCAGACCCAAACACACCCGAGCAGACCCGAGCAGACCCAAACACACCCGAGCACACCCGAGCAGACCCAAACACACCCGAGCAGACCCGAGCAGACCCAAACACACCCGAGCAGACCCGAGCAGACCCAAACACACCCGAGCAGACCCGAGCAGACCCAAACACACCCGAGCAGACCCGAGCAGACCCAAACACACCCGAGCAGACCCGAGCAGACCCAAACACACCCGAGCAGACCCGAGCAGACCCAAACACACCCGAGCAGACCCGGGCAGATCCGAACACACCTGGACCTGTGGCTGAGTTGAGTATGCCAGACTCACCCTGAGTGAGTCTACTACTGGGACAGAGCCATACAAATACAAGTATAATTACTGCAGATGGAAATCAGAATCTTCTCTTTCCCTGCAGTGGTCCTGACTAAGCTCTAAATGTTATCACATAAACAATAGTCTGGACCTTGACTCTGTAATAAAGACTGATTGATGTGAATGTCACTAATTTCATGCACCTGGTAAACAGGCCTGATTGTCCCTGCAGGTTTCCATTATTACCTTTTATTCTTTGGTCAGTTTGATGATGAAACGTGTTAAATAATATTCTGTGTCCATTTTAATGCTGCAGAAACCCTGAGAGTCGGTACAGCTTTGATTTCATCGCTGATTGCATTGATTTCTTTGATTATTTAGCTTCAGGAAACATGTGAAGCCACAGCAAATCTTCACATCATGCTTTATTATCAGCATCACACAGGAACACATGAAGGCTCCCAGTTCAGGCTCGGTGTAATATATGAGGCCCGAGTGTTATTGTTGTGGGGAAGGTGAGATTATTTACTGTGATATCAGTCTGCTCCTGAAGGAAAAACTCAGCTTTATTACATCCAAACTTCATTAATGCTGCAGCACATAAACACTCACATACTAAAAATACTATCACACAGCAGCAGCTTAGACTTACGTCATGAGTTTCTTCATCGGATTTCAGGGAGAAAACACTGAATCGAGCTCAAAAAAGTCTGAGCTTCATGATTTTGGTTTCCTGGGAAAAACTGTAAGAAAGCAAAATAAAAACAGAAAGATCCCAGAAAATACACTGAGGACATAGTATTTTAAAAAAGTGGAATTTCTGCAATAAAACTGTAGTGCATACAAGAAAAATAAGACAGGGAATCAGGATTTACTGACTGCAGCTTTATGAGATGTTTCTTCTTCTGTGGTATTTGTGCTCTGCCGCTGGGCTTCACCTTCATCATCATCATCTGTCACCTGTTTGGTTTCCCACTGTGTGTTTTCAGCATGCCTCCAGTGTTGTCATTGATGTGTGTACCCTGTGTATCCTTGTTAATGTGTCCATAGAGAGATGCAGAACCAGGCAGCAGGGAACCAGGGTATCCCAGATGTCCTTTTCTCACCCTAGCTCCTCACCCTGTCTGTAAGGCTGACACCAGCCGCCCTACAGAGGAAGCTCATTTCAGCTTGTATCGGTGACCTCATTTTTTTGGTCTCTACTCAGAGCTCATAACTGTAGGTGAAGATTAGAAGATCGATTTGTAGCTCAAAGGCTCTGTCTTTACAAACCCCCTCATGACTGCTGATGTCACACGATGTCCACCAGTCTGTCTCACGCTCCACCTTCCCATCACTCAGTAACAAAATCAGATGAGTTGTGTTGTTTGTTTTGTGTGTCTTTGTGTTTGGGGGCCCTGCTCCTCTTGCAGAGGGTGGAGGAACTTGACCCAACTGATTAAACCCACAAATATAAATCTGTACCATTCGCTCTTACTTTATGGATGCAATAACGATCTTCGGCTCAATTCAGTGTTTCACTCCAGCTGATATTAAACCCAATAAATTCACACCAGCTGCAATTTATGGATTTAATATCCGTCTTTAAAAGAAGCAGTAAGTTTGATTGAACTGAGTCCATTTTTCTCCTCATCACTCTAAAAGTTCACTAACATCTGATAACCACAAATAATGCAAACTTTAAGCCCATCCATTTTCTTCCGCTTATCCTATTCAGGGTTGCGGGTGGGGGTTGGAGCCTATCCCAGCTACCACAGGGCAAGAGACAGGGTACACCTGGACAGGTCGCCAGTCTGTCTCAGGGCTAACACAGAGAGACAGACAACCATTCACACCAATTAATCTAACCCCACTAGGAAGCCGGAGTACCCACGCAAAACACGGGGACAACATGCAAACTCCACACAGAAAGGCCCTGGTCAGATGGTGGATTCAAACTCAGGACCTTCTTGCTGTGAGGCAGCAACCACTGTGCCACCGTGGTGCCCACTTTAAGCCTTAATAAACAGTTGTTATGAAGGGGGAAATTAGCTACAGAGACCAAACTATAAACATGTTTATTTCTACTGTAAAGTTGGACATTTTAACATGGGAGTCTGTGGGGACTGACTCACTGCTGGAGCCTCTGGTGGACGTCAGAGGAACTGCAGCTTTCAGCACTTTAGCATTGGCTTCATTTTCAACCTTAGAGGTTGCTGCTGTTACCCCGGGATTCAACCTATCATCCATTTGAACGTGCTTCTGATGAGTTTTATTTGACTCTGAAAGACCGTGGATGTCTCATCTGAAATCTTTGAATCACTCCAGTCTCACTTTTCTAGCTGTCAGAAACAAATTAACCTCCACGGTGTCTTCAGACATCTCTTTTCTTCAGGAGACTGAAGCTCCTTGTCCTTAAATGTCATGTCGTCTCCACAGAGTTGTTGATGAAATAATTCAGCGTCCACAGAAACATTCGCCTGAACTAATGATTGGTGACATTTCCACTGTTTTTTCTTTCTTGTTCTTACTGATAAAGATAATGATGGGCTGCTGACAGTAAAATGAAACCCCCACTGTGTGGTATCTAATATAACATCACTTCTCCTCTATTGTTTCTCCTCTAACAGCAGGTTTCATCAGCAGCAGCAGTAAACAGTAACCTTCACAAAGTCACCAAACTCCTTTTAAAACGTCATTTTGCCTCAATAAAGCTGAACTTTGGGGTATAGAAAACTCACGCTGTTACTCATTCCTAACTTTTAGGTTCTAATGGGGAATTCAGCATTAAATTTAATACATGAAACATTTGTTGATTATTCCACGCACCGGGCTATACTCCACACTCCTGGCCTGTTATCAGCTGTTCAATTCAATTCAATTCAATTCAGTTTTATTTATATAGCGCCAAATCACAACAGTCGTCTCAAGGTGCTTTATATTTTAGGGTAAAGACCCTACAATATTAGACAGGAAACCCCAACAATCAGACGACCCCCTATGAGCAAGCACTAAGGACTGTTCAGTCCTTATATTGATGACAATCAGTTGGACTTGTCCCTGGTGGGTGTTGGATTTCGTCAGGGCTGCCCTTTGTTCAGAACTTTTATGGACAAAATTTCTCAGAGCAGCCAATGGGCAGAGCGTTTGTAGTTCGTTGGTCTCAGGATCTCCTCTCTGCTTTTTGCAGATGATGTGGTTTTGTTGGTTTCATCAAACACTGACCTCCAGCTTGCTCTGTCCTTGCAGTGATGAGCATTAGTACCTCCAAGTCTGAGGTGGAGTGCCTACCCCGGGTTGGGGAGGAGCTGCTGCCCCGAGTGGAGGTGTTCAAAGATCTAAGGGCCTTGTTCATGACGGAGAGGAGAGTGGAGCGGGATGCTATACCGATCTGTGATGGTGAACAGAGAGCTGAAGGCAAAGCTGTCGACTTACTGGTTGATCTGCGTTCTTACCCTCACCTGTGACCACAAGCTGTGGGTAGTGACCAAAAGAATGAGATCACAGGTACAAATGGTGGAAATGAGCTTCATCTCGAAGGGTGTCTGGGCTCAGCCTCTGACATCCTGATCTCTAAGGTGATAAGCTCTGTCATTCAGGAAGAGCTCAGATAGAGCCAGCTCAGGTGGTTCGGGCAGCTGACCAGGTTGCCTCCTGGATGCCTCCAAGGTGAGATGTTTCACGCATGTCCAACAGGGAGACCCAGCTCCAGAACATGCTGGGAGATCATGTATCATGGCTGGCTTGGAATTGCCTTGGTGTCCCTCCCAGGAAAACTGGAGGAGGTGGATGGGAGAGGGAGGTCTGGCTATCTCTGCTTAGACTGCTGCCACCAAGACCTGAACCCAGTCTAATGTGTGCAGTCCAGTTTTCTAAAGTGCTCTGTTAAATGTGCATTTGTTTTAACTCCTTTGGGTCGTTTTGTGTCTTTCTGTGGCTCCCTGAGTGTTGTTATAGATGTTTGATCAACTTTTCAACAGGAAGTCAACTCAGTTTTTGTCCGTTTTTAAGTTGATCTTTTTCTTTTTATAATGAGCTTTAACAAAGCTGCAGATCCACATTGTTTTCCAGTGACACTCGTTTCAAACTGCAGGTTAAATGTGAGCACTCATTTCCTGCTGAGTTTATTTTGCTGCAGGATCGGACTCGGCGTCAGTGGATTTCTGCCTCTGTGATTGACAGCAGTGCAGACACACTGAGGCAGGCAGAGACAGTGAATAAACAGGAAGTGGAGGAATGAATACATTTGCGTGTGAGGCGTCAGCCGGCTGTCAGTCGTCCTCGGGGGGTGGGGGGAGATGAGTTTCAGTGTGTGACGTGTGGAAAGTCGCACTAACTTCATGTTTTCCTGTGTGAAGGATTTCTAATAAAGCTGTGAGACCTCAGAGGCTCTGGATGTTGTTTTCTCAGTAAATGTGTCACAAAGAACTTCAAGACACCAAATCAGCTGCGATTCAACCTGACACATCGACTGCTGCTCACATCAGCACTCACCGCACGCAACAAGAGCACGCCGTCCACTTTTATTTGTTCCTTTGGTCCCTTTTTTAGTGGGAGGGGGAGGTATGTGCTGTCAGTGGTGTATTTCATTTTATATGTTTTTATTTCTCGTTTTGAAATTCTCTGCTTTTGAAATGTCGCTGGAGCATTTTACTGCAATTATCTGACAAAAACAGGCAAGTCCTGATGTCACCTTAAAGGGGACCTATTATTATTATTAGTAGTAGTAGTAGTAGTAGTAGTATTGCTTGCACCACAACTGTCTTATAGAAAATGGTTACAAAGTTTCATCCATGTTGACCAACTCACCTGTAGACTGGCATTCCCACCAGGTGATCGCCACATTTCTCAGCTCGGCTGCCAACCCTTTACGCTCGCTGTGCACTGCGGTACATCACACGGTCAGTTTGAAGGGGACCTGTTCTGCTCATTTCCAGCTCCTTCTTCTAGTCATAGACTCTCCTACAGCAGCTTTGTGTGGCTCACAGTTCAAAATGATCCTTCTTTATCTGACACTGGGCCTTGGTCCAGCAACTCAGTTCGTCCTTTGTCTGAAACAAGCTGTTTTAGCTCCTAACTTTCCTCTGATTGGCTCCCCATTAGAGCTGTCAACTAATATTCTACATTAATTGGCAGCCCCTGATTGTATGATCAGACTTTTAGAAGAGTTAGACATTTGATTTGAGCCTCAGTCACACAGACCTAGGCACCCGTTGGTGACCCACTGGCAACCACTGGTTACTAGTGAAAAATGAGTATTCCCTGACCGGTTGGCACATGCTTGCTGGCTGTCACTAGGAGAAATTGACTGCAAAGACAGTGCTGCACCAAAAGGCTCTTTGTGATTGCTTGTGATTGACGTTATATTTGCATGTAAACAAAGTATTGCATTACAGTATTTATACATCACAGATATGAAAACCCGTGTAAAGCTCGGCGAGCTGTTTACAGGGAGTTTGAATACAGCACTTACTGTCTGTCGGGGTCCTCGTGATGTTTACTAGTTTCTATTTGTTTCTAGTGTTTTTCCTCAGGTGCTCTCTGCGTTTCCATCTGTCATCATGTTTCAGTGTTAGTGATCTGATTTTTGTTTACTTCCTGTTTTACTTTGAAGGTTTGTTTTCTTGTGTGTCTTGTTGTGAATTTACTTCCTGTGTTTTTGTTCCTTTCCCCACTCTGAGTGTCAGCCCCGCCCTCATTACTTTCACCTGTGTTTGACAGTTTCCACCTGTGTCTAATCACCCATCACCCCTCTGTGTGTCTCCTTGTTTTTACCTTTTTTCCACATCTCTTTGTTCAGGTGTCTGCCTCCTTGTGGTTTTTGTTCCTCTTTTTTCTTTTTGGGATTTTGTGTATTTTGGATTCTTTGATCAGACAATAAAGGCTCCATCAGCCTGCAGTAACACTGGAAGGCCAACAGCGCCCCCTGGTGCTGCTTTTCACAGTGCAGGTTCACTATGAACAGCAGGAGGTTTTTGGGTTTTTTTAAGACAGACATTAAACTACAAATAATGAGAGCCGAGAAATTACAAATTACACTGAACGATAAAATAAAGGATTCAGGTTGACTCGGGGGATTTAAAATGTGGTCTTGGAGCGTTTAACAAAAGTTGGTCATCAAACATTCAGGAATTACAGCCGCGTTTTGCACAGAAACTCACGTCCCTGTCCAAACATGTGACTGCACATATAAATATCACGGATACAGCAAAGCAAGACAGTAAACACAACCCACACAATACACACACAAAACACAATAAATAAATAAATAGAATAAAAATTAAAAAATAAAGTAGAACAGCTCAATAACACAATATGACAAAACGAAAAAAGTCAAATAAAAATTACACAAAAAGGAAAAAAGAAATGAAATAAAATAACAGAACTCAATAAGATCTAAATAAACTATGGTGAGGATTATCTATCATATTTCATATGTTCAGACACGTTTCATATGCTCGAACTTGTTTGGGCAGCCACCTACCCAGTTTACCCAGAATGCACTTTTTTAAAGTTTTCTGCAGTGAATGATCAGAAACTGATCAAACATCCAGATCACCAACGCTGGTTTCTGTTGCTCTGCGTCACAGACATGAAACTGCTGCACTTTATTCAGACTGTGATACATCCCATCAGGGTTGGCGATGAACTAAAACCAGATTTTTGTCTTTAGATTGTGACACTGGGAGTGGGTGTAAAACCCGTTTGGTTGCAGTTTTGAACGGAGCTTAAATGTGTTTTATGAAGTTATGAGGGATCCAAAAAAAAGTAATGAAAAGGCACCAAATCTGGACCCAGCCCCTGTGTACTTGGAGGGTCTGAAATATTCACAGCATGAAGGTAAAACTTCCCATGGCTTCATTAAACACAGTTGTACAAAAACAATCAGCTGACTGGTGATGTGTCAGTCAGACGAAACTTTGAGTCGGTCCCCTGAACACCCAGAGGGGCCACGCTTGCACCCCATAATATTTATCAAGACTTCCTGGATTTAGTTTTTATATTTCTACCTGTCTGATCATCGGAGCCACGCAGCGCTTCGTCCTCCTTTGTAAAAATTGTACCTTTTTTTACTTTGTGTGAAAACTGGAAATGAACTTCAGTATTTTGTCCACAGCAAACTAACACTAAAACTCGTCCTCTTTAGATGTTACAGTACAGCTCAGTGAAAATCATTTTAATCTCATTAATAGTTGAAATAAAGGCCTGATGCCGTGTGACCTGCAGGTGGAGTCAGTGTGAGCCACCCGTCCTTCCCTCCATCCATTGTTTGCTGATCATGTCATTCGTTCACAGTCTCACCGATAACTAGAATTCACCTCATGTGTCCTTTAATCCCTCTTTAAAGCCCTGCAGAAGCTCCTGTAATCTGTTTATCATGTTTTCAGTCTCTTTAATAAATCATATTCCTGCAGATAATCTGTTTACTTTGAAGGAAGAATCAGAGACTGAAGCAACGCTGCCATCTGGAGGACAAAACCAGAAACTGCACTTCAGACCCACCTGACACATGGATAAACTCACCTCTTTGTCTTTATTTGATAGAAAACAGGCCGGTGATTTCTGTCTTTATGAGGAGAATCTGAAGCTGAGACCCAAAAACTGAAGGAAATAAGAGTTTGGACTCGTTTGCATTTGAAGCAGGAGAAACAAACAGAAGCACAGCTCTCGCTGTTTGTGAAAACATGATGCTGAGACGGTGTGTAGGAAGAGACGGGAGAAACTTACAACAAGCCTCCAATCAGAAGCAGGACAGCGTGATGACACCCATACTGCACATGCTCAGTGAGACTCTGCACCCAAACAGGGAGGCAGAAAACACCTTGAATATTTGCTGCTGCATTTATTGCGAAACAAAAGCCATATTTTTGTCCTGCTGCCCTGACCTTAGGTATGAATGAATCCAAACAGACTGAGTGTGAATCGGTCACATGGTTAGCACATGTCACAGACTGCGTGTGGATGATTGGGCCAAACACACCAAACAACAGGATTTATTCTACGTTTACTTCAGAATAGGCGTGTTTTTTCTGTTGTTTACTGCTCACGAACTTAATGTGTTCCATGAGAGGCTGATGTTTGTGTTTTTCATGCTACAATGAACAGCTGCTGCTGCATCTCTGCACATGGGGCAAAATTGCTCTCATATACTAAAAAAGTGGTTTTAATTTGCTGAAACACAAAGCTGCAGCTCACAGTCACGGCAGCAGGACATGAATGACAAACACACACATGTTGTTCATGTCTCACACTGAAATACAGACAGAACATCTGCACACGGACCCGTCAGCTGATGTTCTCCACACTAAAAAGCCTAACAGGTTTACTACAAATAGGACTGTAAACCATCTACAGTTTATTTGCAGATACACTCTTTATTAAGACAAAAAGCAAAACGGACTCTTTGAGTCAAACAGACTGAATTATCTGTCACGGGTCCTTTTATTTACACGGAGCAGCTAATCAGCAGACAGATGGAGGCTTCATGGCTCTAAATTTGGTCTTTTTCCCCCAAACAGTCTCTGAACTGAGAGAAATGCAGCCAGTCCCTTCATAAGGCAAATAATAATAATAATAAATCATTAATCAATAAATCATAATTAATTAAAGTTATGCTGCTTGTTACTGTGACACTGAAGAAAACTTTAAATACTGCGATTTGCATCTTTTTTACCTCATTTTCTTTATTGTGAATAATTTGAACCTTTTCATGCTCGCTGTATCATCTGCGAGCTGCTGTTTTTTTTTTTTAATGCGTAACTGTTTATTTTTCCATATTTTAACGCTTATTAATAACAAGTATTGCAAACTACTTAACACGTTGTTCTCTTTGGAAGGTAAAACCTCAGATCTGATGATTCTGAACACTTCTTTTGCACAGAGGTTTTTTTTGTCACATTTTTTAGGCCTTAAAAACTATGCTGAACTACCTGCAGTCCATTTCTGTTTTGTAATGAATCCACTGATGTACACATAACTTTCACTGAATCACGGCACAAATGAACAAACGTGTGATGATGCTCAGGCAGCTTCTGACGACTGCGATGGACCTCTGAGACGATGATTTCCTGTTATCAGTGTCACTCACACTGACTGTAAGGTGTGTGTGTGTGTGTGTGTGTGTCCTGTCAGTGTGCTAACATAAAAACGCCCAGCAGGGGGCGTGCACGGCTCTTACATCATCAGCAGAGCTCCAAACAGTGAAGCTGGTTTTTGTTGTTTTGCGGGTGAGAAGAGAGCTGCACACGTGTTAAACACCTGTAAAAACAGATCAACACGGAGCGTCTTTGAACAATAGACTTTGCTGTTTAACTGAGTCCATGTGTATGAGGTGTGGGAGCCAGAGCAGCGACGGGAGCTGCTGATTGGAGAGACAAACAATTTACGACTGTTCGTGTGTGGATGTTTTCTTGTTTGAACTGTTAAATGAGTGGATCTTTGAAAATGATCCAGAAACAGTCACTTCAGAAACAGTGTAAAGATGATTTTAAAAGCACTTTCATATCTGTAAATCTGGCTGCTTCTAACCTACCTTAGACCCTCTCTGAGCAGATCCAGCTCCAGAACCAGAACCCACACTTTCTGAATTTTCTGTGAAACAGGACAGGTGCTCAGCAGCAGTGAAGGAACGGTGCGTTCACTGACCTCCTGCGCTCTGTACAGGTTGTTGTGTGCTCCTCTGAAAGCCTCGCTGCCTGTTCAGCAGATGGTCTGATTTATTCTCAGAGCGACACAAAGCCTGCACTGATACTGGAAGATGTCTGATGCTCTGTTTTTCATCTCTTACACATGTTTTTAAGGAACACTGAGTTCAGTGTGTTTAGTTTCTGATGTTTTATAAAGATGAACTCTCTGATGGACCTGAAACACATTAATAATTGATCCGTAGTATGGATTACTAACACAGCACTGCTGATGGTCTCATAAAGAAGGAAGAAATTCTCCATGTTAACGTCTGAATAAGAAAAAGATTCGTTTTTGTTCTATAGTGTAGAAAAGAGCAAAAATAGGTTTAAAAAGCCTACAAATGAAGTGACAAAGGCTGTCTTTTAAATGATTAACAGACCTTCATGCTGATGGCATGCACTCTAAGCCCGAGCGCTCGAAGAAATTTAACAGATTGAAAAAAGTAACTTCTAGGAACTGAAATATTTTGTGTTCTGTGACATTTTTGTCCTTTATCAGTTTTTTTAAGTTATTATTTTTGATTAACATGAACTGTTTTGTGGGTTGAGTCAGTTTCACTGAACTAATTTCTGTGGTTTCACCGTGATTGTCTGAGGTTGTTGCGTTGGTGGGTGTGGTGAGCATTGATGGGCGAGCATCAGTGTGAGCCCTTTGCAGCAGTAAAGCTTAAAGACCTCAGTGTGTTGCGTCACACTGAGTTGTTGCGTGTTTGTCTAACTGTGCTGCTGAGCTGCTCTGTGACACCATCAGCAAACACAGTTGATGGTTAAAGCCCAGCAAACATGGCTGAAACAGCGATGTGACCTCTCCAGTCTGCTCTGGTTGCTGCAGACAGACAGATGCTGCTTCCACGTACAGCTGTGGTCCAATCAGATCGTCTCTTACAGAGCAACAAATGTCAATCAGCTTACTGCACTGAACGACATTTGACTGGCTGCTAATGTGGTTATGAAATGGTTGTGAACAAACAGCCACACAGTGTCAACGTACAAAGACTAGCATCACTGGAAGCAAAACCTTTAAGACATTTACGTTTATTTACATGTAAATTCTGTCTTTCTGCTGTCTGGACTCTCTCAAACATCCCCCTCTGTCCTCTGATGTCAGCATTATGAACCTGTGACGTCGGCAGTTTGAGAAGTCGTTACTTTGAGTCTCCCAGCGCTGTTTTTTTCTACACGTTCTTACTCTTCTCTCGACCAAGAATGTCGTATGTTTCAATCAATAGAAAGAAAATAAAATGATTCTTCAACACAAATGTTCTCTTTCTACAAAGTCTAACAGCAACGTCCAGCAAATGCTCAAGAAGTGCATCCAAATTTCATTTTGGTGCTATTTCTCAGCTGAGGCTAGATGTCAAGGAAAGGGTGATGTTCTGCTCAGTGTAAAAAAAATGAAAAACAAAATCTGCAAACTGGACTTAAAGCTCTCTGCACTGAAGCTTTGAAAGAAAAAGTACTGCAGGTCATGAAGATGTTTCTGTCACAGGGGGTGCAGATATAGGACCCAAGCACGAGACGCAAAACTCAGGCTGAAAACAACAAAAAGCTGCACTTCATTAAAGTTGAATGCACAGAGTACAAAAATCCAAAAGAATGGTGCAATGAGGCAAGAATGCACCAGGGAGTTCAGACAAAGGGAAATCACACACCAGTAATCATGGAAAGTGGAAACACCGGGGCCACAAGACACAGCTGAAACTAATTGAGACAATAACAAAGGAAGTCAAAGCACTGGCAAGGTACAAGAGACAAATGACTACCAAAATAAAACAGGAAGTAACTAAACAGGGAATCGCATAACAACGATGAAGACTTGAAAACAAGATACAAGAGGGTGCTGAGGAGGCAAGAAAAAACTGAACACAAGGAATCAAATATTAATAAACCCCAAGAACACAAAACCCAAGTCCTCAAAACATAAAAGTCCCAACAAGATTATTAAACAAAACACAAAACCGTAAACAGAAGATAAACCAGAAAATAAAAACTAAAACTCAAAATGACCGAAAACCACGTGGCCGTTTCCAAGAAAGGCTGACAGGGCTGAGTAAAAGCAAGTAATTCTTAAATCATAGTTATTAAAGTTAAATTATATTAACCTAATCCTGTTAAAGAGGTGAATGAAATGTAAGTCCTATCACCTGAAAATATTTGTCTTTGTGAGCACTTTGATTTCCGTGTAATCAAAAGCTCCACACAGAGGTTCATCTGAAATATTCCAGCTGTGAAATATTTACCTTTTAAGTTCATCATCTGGAGTTCAGTTCACTTTAGTTGGAGCTAAAAAGCTCCAACACGTTTCCTCGCCCACCCCTTCATCAGGGAGTTCAACTGATTTCACAATGGCAGCAGAAATCTTTCATATCCAGTGTTTGGGTGTTCCTCATTTCTCTAATCTGTACCTCTTCGTCTCCTCCGTCCTCCTGCAGGTGACCTGAAATCAGTCTCAGTGCTCCATGTTGAAGGAGGTTTCGGTTCCTAAAATGCATCAGGAGGACAGAGGACAGAGGAAACTGTAGGAGGATGCACAGGTGTATCCTTAGAAGTGTTTTTACCTTCATAAAAAGAGGCGTGGCCACAGCTGGAACACACAAACCCTGGAGGGAGGAGGACGCTGTAAACAGCTCATCCTTTGTATTCAGGATTTCTTTCAGGTTTTTTAAGATGATCAAACTTTCTGCCCTTCACTGTTTCCTCTGATATCTGTCCCATTAATCCATGCTGAATATAAAACATCTCATGATGTCACACCTGTGATCATAAAACGCAGCTGGGATGTCCAGCTGCAAGAGAGACCATATTTCTCCCATATTAGCTTCTCTTCATTGGCTACCAGTTACATCCAGAATTGAATTTAAAATCCTTCTCCTCACATACAAAGTCTTAAAAAATCAGGCCCCATCATATCTTAAAGACCTCATAGTACCATATTATCCCAATAGAGCACTTGGCTCTCAGACTGCAGGCTTACTTGTGGTTCCTAGGGTATTTAAAAGTAGAATGGGAGGCAGAGCCTTCAGCTTTCAGGCCCCTCTCCTGTGGAACCAGCTCCCAGTTTGGATTCAGGAGACAGACACCCTCTCTACTTTTAAGATTAGGCTTAAAACGTTCCTTTTTGATAGAGTTTACAGTTAGGGCTGGATTAGGTAACCCTGAACCATCCCTTAGTTAAGCTGCAATAGGCCTAGGCTGCTCGGGGCCTCCCATGATGCACTGAGCACTTCCTCTTCCTCACTTCCTTTCACTCTCC
>VUQI01041677.1:11793-24785 GCA_015106735.1 Paratilapia polleni | reverse complement strand
TGGGAACCACAAGTAAGCCTGCAGTCTGAGAGCGAAGTGCTCTATTGGGATAATATGGTACTATGAGGTCTTTAAGATATGATGGGGCCTGATTTTCCTGTCTTTTCTGTCTAATATTGTAGGGTCTTTACCCTAAAATATAAAGCGCCTTGAGGCGACTGTTGTTGTGATTTGGCGCTGTACAAATAAAACTGAATTGAATTTAATTGAATTGAAAAAAAAATACATTGCTTTTTTGTGACTATTTCACTAGGCTGGGCATTTCCACTGTGCCAGCACACAGCACATTAAGAGACTTAACACTGACCTATGACTCATTCAAGCATGAAAAAGGCACCTAAGATGAACAAGTGTTGTGTCCACACATAACAGACAACTTAGCAAAGAACCAATTTGGTACTGTATCTTTAGGCACTTTGTTACTAGCAGCCTGTTGGGAAAACACACCATTTGTTTGCATTTCTTTAGTTTAGTATGAAAAATGCCAAAGATAACACAGTTTGACAAAAATAAAATAGTATTCTTACACCAAAAAGGTGGTTCCCAAAGAGCTATTAGCCGAAAACTTGGCATATGTTGGCATGGTGTGCAGTGTGTCCTTAATAAATTTGAGGAAACTGGACAAATGGAGGACAAAAGAAGTGGCAGGCCTAAAAATCTACCTCCAGTAGAGGTGAGTGTCTACAGCCATCTGTAAAACATGGTGGAGGCTCTGTCATGGTATGGGGCTGCATTTCAGCCAGTGGTGTTGGAGATCTTGTCAAAATTGGTGGAATTATGAACACAGAAAAGTATAGTCAATTTTGATCCACCATCCAGTACCATCTGGAAAGCCTCTGATTGGCAAGGGCTTCATTTTTCAGCATGACAATGATCCCAAACGCATTTGGATACCTGGATAGAAAAACACACAATGGAACACTATCAGTCATGGATGGGCCTCCCCAGAGCCCGGACCTCAACATTACTGAAGCAGTGTGGGATCATCTCAACAGAGAACAGAACAAAAGGCAGCCAACATCCAAAGAAGAGCTTTGAATGTCCTTCAAGAAGTCTGAAGAACTATTCCTGAAGACTACTTAAAGAAATTACAAGAAAGCTTGACTAAGAAAGTTCAGCCTGTGTTGAAGAATAAAGGTGGTCATACCAAATACTGACTTTCAAGCTCGTTAGAATTGTACAAACTCTGCTTTTGCCTTACATACTGTATTTCCAGTTATGTTTACAAATGTTTCAATAAATTGAAATATAAAGAAATGAGGGGTGGCTCAAGACTTGTGCACAGTACTGTATAATAATAATAATATATAACAAGCAAAGTATTTTAAAATCAACAAAGCAAAACAGAATTTAAAATCAAAATAATATGTTAACATAAAAGAACGGGTAGAGATGTAGAGAGTACCTGTAGAGATTATTATGTAATGTAGAGAGTGAGATGTGAAAGACTTCCTGTATCTGTCCTTGTGGCAGTGGAGCTGACTCAGGCTGTTAGAGAAAGTGCTCCGCTGCCTGTCCAATAAGTGGTGGAGAGGGTGGTCAGGATTATCCATCATGGATAACAATTTGTTCAGTGACCCCCTCTACATCACAGTATCCAGTTTGCAGCCAATTACAAAGCCAGCCTCCCTAATTGGTTTATTCAGTCTGTTGGTGTCACCAGCTCCAGTGCTGCTCCCCCAGCAGACCACAGCAAAGTACACTGCACTTGCCACAACAGGCTCATAGAAAATCCCCAACATTTTGCTGCACATTTTGTTGAAGGATATCAGCTTCTTTAGGAAATAGAGCCTGCTCATCCCCTTCTTGTATACAGCCTCTGTGTTGGACGCAGGTACTTGTACTTCTCCACCACATCAACATCAGCATCCCAGGATAGACACGGGTCGTGTAGCTGTCCTCTTCAGAAGGAAGAGGACAGCTTCATTAATACATCCAACCACTGCAGAATCATCAGAGTATTTTTGTAGGTGCCATGACCCGGTATTGTACTGAAAGTCTGAGGTGTACAAGGTGAACAGGAATGGAGACAGCACAGTCCCCTGTGATGCTCTTGTACTGCACATCTCCAAATCAGACAGAGCTTTGTCGGTTAGTCAGAGATCCATGGGATGGCAGATGTGTTTACTGACTGTTTCACTGACTGTTTCACTGCTTCTCTCTCAGTAGCAGTGGCTGGATTGTGTTAAATGCACTTGAGAAATCAAAGAAGGTGATCCTAACCGTGCAGCTGTTCGTTATATAGCTGCAAGTAAGCTCTCTTCAGCATGTA
Organism: Paratilapia polleni; assembly: GCA_015106735.1. NCBI lineage: Eukaryota > Metazoa > Chordata > Actinopteri > Cichliformes > Cichlidae > Paratilapia > Paratilapia polleni. Next base: position 22,513 of record VUQI01041677.1, on the reverse strand, counting down.
GATGACGGTTGAGAAATGTTTTCACCCGTGGTCTCAGGTGAGCCAGTCCCTCCCGCACCTTCATCACATGTGATGTGAGGGCAACTGGTCGATAGTTGTTAAGCTCAGATGGTGTCAACTTCTTTGGTACAGGAACCAGAGTAGCTTCTAGAGTAGATTTGTCAGTTTTGTTAGTTTTTATTGTTTTAACTTAGTTTTTATCAGTTTCAGTGTTAGTTTTAGACTTTTTAATTATGATAATATGAAGGGAATTTGTCAAGGGTCAAGATTTAGGGAAAGCAAAATACCATATTACCATATAATTACCATATAAACACGGCATTTTGTGAAGGCAGCTGACTCACAGTCTTGCAGACATCCCTCATCTCAAGTAACTTGCACCAAAAACTTATCAGACAGGTCGTGTCAAAAAATATTAACAACTAAGGAAATTTCCTGTATATTTTTATTTAATTTTAGGTAACTTTCTAAGTTCAAAAAATCTTCCCAGTTTTCATTTTTTCAGAAGTCTATTTTTTATTTTTATTTCAGTTAAAATTCAGCTAAAATGTTTACCACACCTAAATATCTTAATCTTTCATTTTGTTTTAGTTAACCATGATAACCGTAGTCTGTAAAATGAGGAGAAGATCTTGAATGGGAGAGTGGCCAAATTGTTATCGTCCCAAAACCTTTTGATCACCAGAGAACATTTTGTTTAGGACAAGAAAAAGTAAAAAACTTCTAACCTATATTTATGGACTACAGCTGATTTCCATTAAAGTCAGTAATCAGTGTTTAATCAGAAAGCTGTATATTGTGATTGTGTAATGTTTCCATTCTTGGATTCTGACGGAGCACATTCCAAAAATAGACAACAGCTTGGCAGAAGTAAGCTCAGTGCTGTCCTGGTGGCTGGAAACAGCTGATGTAGAAACATAAGCTGCTGTACTCACTGAAGGATTCCTGAACTGGCCTATAGGACACAGGCCCAGGGACCCCTGAGCTTCATCTGCCCGGTGTTACTGCAGTAGTTAAGTAGTGACTGCAAAGAGACCAAATGAACTTCAAAGAGATGCAAAATAATCATAAGAGGGCAAAACACCTATAAAACTGGCAAAACCACAACAAAAGGGACACAAAACATCTTCAGGGTGACGCATATCAATGATAAGTGACTACATCAGGACAAACTGAGATAACAAAAAGATGGAAAACCCCATTAAAAATAGACATGCTCCTTTGGGGACTTAGATGTGTCTGTTTTCTTTTTTTCAACTGATTTTTTAATTTCGATATTACAGTTTGTTAGCGATAGCAGCTATGCCCAAGAATCAAGAATATGACATGCAAACTACCTCCATCAAGAAAGATGTGGTGAGTTGCCAATGCCTGTCCAATTACAGTCCATCAAGAGAAGTTTTCAAAGATTTCTAGGTAATGTCACAAAGCCTTTGGAGCCAACTATAGTTTAATGGTTTGTCTTGCCAATATTATTATCAATATGAGCAACAGACATCAAATTCCATAACCATTTTTGTTTTCAGCACTTTATCTACTTTATGGTTATATTTTTCTGTTACTGATAAATTATAGTGCATGCACTCTACCCTTTTATCCAAATAAGGTGACTTCAAAAAAACCTACATGGGGGCAGGAAAAATGCTAATATTGAGGCTTGAAAATGTGGAGTGCAAAACTAATGGGTGACGTCACAGTGGCTATGTCCATCTTTTATGCTGTCTTTGGAATGAACCTAATTAAGGAAACATGAACATTTGGAAGATGCTGATCTGAAAACTAAATAAGAGTTACTATGTGCAATATTCAGTTTCTACCCAACTGAACCAGCTAGCTTTTTTTGAGTTTCTTAAACCCAGGATAAAAGCTCATGTTTTCTGTTTTTTAATTTATACGGAAGACACAGGAGAAATCTTGCTTTAAATCTTATTGCTAAGCTAGGCTATACCTTACAGTACAGACTTATCTCAGATATTTAAATTAATCATTTTACTCTAGACATTTCTAAACTAAAGACCATTTAAAATCATAAAATCTGTGAAAATGAGGAAATACTCGGGGGTCAACTTACCTTCACGGCCAACCATTTCCCATATTTTTTTAGAATCACTGCTCTATATTAAATGGCAGTGCTCCTTTAAATTCCACCATGTAGTCATAGTGTATGTACAGTGCTTAACAAATTTATTAGACCACCTGTCATAAAAACGAGAAAGACCATCCAGCATCATGGAGTGCTTTAATGTGGACTCTTTCCTTTTCAGTGAGTTCTCAGTGTTTTACCATTCTGAACAGGAGTGAGGAATTTCAAACTGAATTCATGTTTTTATAACCAAATTTGAGCCGGCACACTGGACTTCTCTGAGAAGTCAGAAATGAATCAGGCATAACATTCAACCACTTAAACTCATTTTTCTGTTCAGGAATGCAAGTAAATAACTGTAAATTGGCATCTTCATCAAAAAATAATAATGCGCTTTATTTTTTCTGCTTTTTTGTAAAACAGTAAACTTGCAAATTCATGGATAACAACAATAATTATAGTTTAGCATTAAAAATATTTCGATTAAAGAGTTTGCACATACTGGTGGATTAACCATTACAGAAACAAAAAATGATTTTGGTAATTACCAGTACTGTTAATTTAGGGCAGCTGTGGCATAAACCTTACATTGGGTGGTGGTCTAATAAATTTGTGAAGCATTCTGTACCACTGAGGTGAAACTAGCTGAGCAGGTGTATACAGTATCTGCCACTATAGCAAAAATCCTTCCCCTCTAATTTATAACTTTCTATTCTGTTATTTCCCTTGCTGATACAAGAAAATCATTTTCATCACATCGTATGTACAGTATGTGCTCTATATTATTAACTGTGAGGATTTTTCTATTATTTTTTGTCGCTTCATATCTATTGATGCCAGGACTCAAGCATCAAAGATCTGAAAACCAGCATTTGGCATAACACGTCAAATCTGTTCGGTCCACATGGCCAACTGTACATGAGTCATATTGTATTTACCATGACCTGCCTCGAGTCCTGCCTCATCTCTGACCACCAGCTACTGTTTCATTTACTGTGGTCTGCATGATGACAGTGTCCTGGCTACACACGCGCACACACACGTGCACAAGCCTGCACGTGTTCTCAAATGCAGGCCTTCCACTTGACAGCTGGTGTTTTCCAAGAAAAAAAAATGGTCAGTAGGACTTTTGTGGTTCTTTTTTTCTTCATCTTAAAAGAACAAAAACAGAGACACATGTTGTGAGTCACCACAGTGTGTCATGATCATCCATCAGAGAAGAGGGTGTCCTGTGTCAGTGGGGATGTCGTTCCACAAGTAACAGATTTTTTATGACCAGCACTGGACTGGCGACTGCCAGGACATCTATGATAAGTAAGTTTTTGGTCAATGAAACATCTTTTATAGTTTTGCCTCCGTATACCACCACAGTGGATTTTAAATGAAATAATCAAGATGTGATTATTTCAAGGGTTTTAACAAAAGTATTGAATTAACTGTTTACAGACATTTTTATACATAGTCCCACATTTTCAGCGGCTCAAGACAACTCATTGATGAGCAGTTTCATGGCCAGCTGAAGCCTGTTCCCTTGTTATTCTGTGGCAAAATCAGATGATAAAATATTTGAAGTTGATTCCAAGTGTTGAACTTGCATTTGGTAGCTGTTCACTGGAACTCTGAAGAATGAGGTCCAAAGAGATGTGAGTGCAAAATTATTAGGGTGAAAAATCAAAATAAACCAATCAGAGAGATAGCAAAGCTTTAGGAGTGGCCAAATGAACAATCTGGTAAATTCTTAAAAAGAATGAAAGCACTGGCCAGCTCAACAACACCAAAAGGCCTGGCAGACCACAGAAGGCTACAAAATTCTTCTTTCTTTGGTTAATAAAAACTGTCAAGAATACTGTCAAGGAGATAGGCATATCGTTATCAAAGTCTACAATCAATCGTGAATGGAAACACAGAGGGTTTACAACAAGGTCCAAACTACTGGTTACACTCAAGAACATGAATACCAGGTTAGACATTGGATAGATGAAACCAAGATTAACTTGTACCACAGTGGGGGGATGAGAAAAGTATGAAGGAGAGGAACAGCTCGTGATCTGAAGCATACCACATCATTTGTCAAACATGGTGGAGGTAATGTTTGGCATGGACATGTATGGCTGCCAGTGGAACTGAGCCACTAGTGTTTATTGCTGATGTGACTGCTGATTGAAGAAGCAGGATGAATTGTGAAGTGTACAGGGCTATACTCTCTGCTCAGATTCAGCCAAATGCTGCAAAACTGATCAGACAACGCTTAATAGAGCAAATGGATAATGACCCAAAGCAAACTGCAAAAGCAACCCAAGATATTTCTCAAGGCAAAGAAATGGGATATTCCTCAGTGCTCAAGTCAGTCACCTGATATCAACCCAATAGAGCAGCTTTGCAGTTACTGAAGACGAAACTGAAGGCAGAGAGATGCGGAAACAAGTAGCAACTGAAGGTGGCTGCAGTAAAGGCCTTGCAGAGTATCTCAAGGGAGGAAACAGCATTTGGTAATGTCCATGGGTTCTAGACTTCAGGCAGTCATTGAATGCAAAGGATTTCCAAGTATTAAAGACAATCCTTATATTTAAAGTAATGTTAGTTTGTCCAATTACTTTTGAGCCTCTGAAAATGGGGGACTGAAATGGCTGTAATTCCTAAACAGTTGAAGCAAAAAAAATTTTAATCCCCTTGAGTTAAAGTTGGAAATCTGCACTTCAATCACATCTTGATTGTTTGATTCTAGAGGTAAAATAATTTTTTAAAAAGTATCATTGTATAAACATTTATGGCCCTAACTGTGGTTTTTGTTTGAGCATTGTGCTCTGGGGGTCTTCCTTTGAAATGCTGAGCATCAGACACTTCATTTTCTGTGTTTACTTCATTCTTATTGCACCAATTTGTATGTTATCTGCATCAATTTATGCTTAAAATGTCTTTATTTAAATAACAAAAATTACTGGAATATAATGTAACAAACTGACAATTCTGTCTGATATCAGGCTACTTTTGTGTGTTTTGTTTGGGGACGTAACCTCTTTAAATGTGTATGTGGCATCAATAATAAACCATTTGCCCATCGATTCATCCACCCATTATCTTCCGTTTATCCAAAGTCAGGTCACAGTGGCACCAGGCTGAACAGGGTATTCAAGATGTACTTCTCCCTAGCAACACCAATTTCCTTGGTGTTGCTAGGGAGGAAATTGGTGTTCCTAGGGGTCCTCCTGGGGGATACCAAAGCTTTCTCAAGCCAGATGAGATATATAATGTTTCCAGTGGGTTCTGGGTCTAACCCGGGGTCTCTTCCCAGTTGGGCGTGCCCAGAAATCTTCTAAAGGTATCAGAAGTGTCCTTTCGACACTTCCCTCTGGATGTCCAAGCTCCTCACTGTGTCCCTAAGGCTGAGGCCAACCACCCTACAGGGCCTACATCTGTGATGATTTTAAAGAATCACATACATTCAATTCAATTCAATTTTATTTATATAGCGCCAAATCACAACAACAGTCTCCTCAAGGCGCTTTATATTGTGGGGGTAAAGACCTACAATATTTGAGAGAAAACCGTCAGACGACCCCCATGAGCAAGCACTTGGCGACAGTGGGAAGGAAAAACTTCCTTTTAACAGGAAGAAACCTCCAGAACCAGGCTCAGGGAGGGGCAGCCATCTGCCACAACTGGTTGGGGGCGAGGGGAAACAGAAGAGAGCAGAGGGAGACAGGACAAAAGACACACTATGAGAGAGAGCCAGAGTTTAATAATAACTAATGATTATCTATGTTGTTGATTCTGACTGAAAAACAGGTCAGGCAACATTTTAATGTGATTAGTTAGTGAAAAAAAAATCCCAATTTCTGACCTATATCTGCTCCTCCGTGGTTATCAACCTTGGCGTCAGAGGAGAGGAGGAGCCGCTGTGCTGCTGCTAAATAAGATCACAATACTGTGTGTGTCAGAAATACCTAAATTTACAATAAAAGATTCTGTGGTTGTATGAATGTATAATTCCATATCTATCTATCTATCTATCTATCTATAACTTTCTTTTTGCCCAGAAGAAAACCTCAACTCAAAGTTTTTCATTCTTTGGAAACAAATGTTCAAACAAATGGCACCACAGCTGATGCCATACTGAGGCTCTGCTTGTCAGAACTGTGCAACAGAGGGACAGTTCACATACATTTTTGTTGAGCAGAAACAATTACAAACCTTAAGAGATTTCCTCTAAAGCAATAACGCTGGTCTTTAACACAAACCTCAAATACTGTGCTGACATTTAGGAGCATTAAAGTTAATTCGTCAGCCCTTATTTGTGGTTTTCATAACAAGGTAGTTACAGGTAAGATGGCAACTGTGTCTCATTAAGCAAACAGTACATGATGTTGTAAATCATACATATGTGAATGCAGACACTCAAGTTTATGTAGTGTTTCCAAGAGCCGGCTGTGCAAAGCATGTAGATATTACTGCCAGACAAAGAACAATGACCCTGAGGTGTAAGATGGTTTCTCCTCATTGTCAAAGGAAAGAAAACTGTCATTATCCCCTACCAGAATCTATTACTATCTCTATAACTTAAACTGTGTTATTGAAACCAGCCTTGCAGGTATAGAAAGCAGACCTTTGAAAAGGAGGAATGTTAAACCTGTGATAGGATGAAATCTACCACTAATTTGCAAGAAAACAAGTTCTGTTTATAGGGGGTTTCCAATGAAATCCACAATACAGGACACTGAATGAGAACAGAAAAGGATTCTGTTTCTAACCTCATGCCCAACCAACAATCAGAATGTTTGGAGGAGTTCATCTGTCAGTGGAAGGACTGACCTGGTTTTCAAACAGAGGTGAAAATAAGGGAAATCCCAAATATGGAAATTGGACACCTGTGTCAGAAAGATTCAGGAACTAAGGTGACTAAAGAAATCTAGCCAAAGTGCTCACAGCACACACTCCACCTCCACCAGTTTTTTGCCCTGTACAGTCATCATTACACAACCGTTAACAAGTCAGTCCAAATTCGTGACAGGGCAGAAGGGCGAGCTGCCAGCTCAAGTCCACCATCAGCGTCAGCCTGCTGCCGTCGCAGCTCTGTCACTGGAGTCGGCAGGCAGCTTTGATCTGCCACCAGTGAAACCATATCAAAGGACACACGGGTGATAAAGCAAGTGGACTGTAATGTTCCTCCCCACCCAGTCTTCTTGTCTTCCTCTTATCAGTGTGGCCTACATCACGCAATATTCAGCTCTTGTGCTGAGTGAACAAGCCCACATGTGTGGTACTTTAAAAATCAGCCTACTGTGGGGAGAGAGTGAATAAGTCCAGGACACCATTTAAAAGCCTGCAGCTTTTCAAGATGTAATGTCCTTGAACTTGATGTTTATATGTTGGCAAAATGATTCGATACAAAAAAAAAAAATCTACTCAGTCTTCAGTGTGAAAAATAAAATATGCGACCCCTCCTGTACTCTTGCTCAATAAAACTCATCATACCATCCACAGAACATTAGAAACCGCTAAAACCTTTCACGTCCCTCACATCTAGCCTCTACGTTTATGAATAATATCATGTTACAAGGCGCTTTTAAGTGACATAAACACAAGCAGCTTCCATTTGCTGTATGGCACCCCTATGACTGATAAGGATCGAGACATCAAATGTTTTTCATGGGGTAACTTAGCAACCCATGTGCCAGGAACAGTAGGTTGAGGATTTGAGGCTAGCTAAAAGTTCGACCGTCTAATTGCTGACATCACTGAGGACTTTCACAAGCCATGTGACATCACCCTGCGGCACACTGGTCACACACAGATGGTATTGACCTAAGCTACATAACCTTCGAGCACTTGAGGCCAAAATAACAGAGCAGCCTGTGAGCGTGGTTAAGGCCAAAGCATGACACAGCATTTTGGTGTGACACTAAAGGAGGAAAATGGTTTTGTGAGCTTACTTTTCTGTATACATCTACATTCAGATGTATATGTTTGATAAAGACTATGAAAAGAGGAATTACAGTATGTTACAGGGAGAAGAAATGTACCTTCAGCTTGATCTGGGTGGTGATTTTTATGTCTGTAAACCCACAGCCTTTCAAAGCAGGACCTTGAAAACACAAGTGTCTTGAAAGGCCTTTTTCAGAGGCACAAGGTCTCTCTCTGCCAGGGTTTTGTGTGGTGGAGAAAAGCAGTGATGGAAGAGGGAATGCTTCAGCTTTCTCCTTTAACAGAAGTCATATATTTCTAAATGAAAGGCCTTTCGCAACAAGGCTGCAATCATGTTTCTCTGAAAGGGCTGTCTGCCCTTTGGCCTCAGATATCTCTTATAGGCAAGCAAGGGAAGGGAAAGAGAGGGAACAAATGAGAAACAGCACATTGACAACCTTCTCTCTCCTTTTTTCCACACCTCACCTTTTCTTCCCATTACGGAGCCTCCATCTCTCTGTGCTCCTTCTCCTTCTGAGGCCGTGTCAGTATTTATCAGTGTATCCATTCTCCATCCATCCATCTTAAGTATTTGAGCAGGAATTAGCTGGCAAAGCTGAAGCATTGTTTCCCACGCTGAACACTGAGGGGTTAACAGAGTAGCGTAGGAGTAGTTTCGATCCGTCAGGTATGTCAGGTTTCTTAACATGACTGCATACCTGTGTGAAACTCTGTGTGTGTGTGTGTGTGTATGCGTGTGTGTGCATGCATTTGCATGTTTCTACTGAGATACATAAAAAGAGATCTGGAATCCAATCATTCTTTATATCCTCAGACAGCAAATATAACAGCCAATCAGATTTCTGTATTTCCTCCAGCGCCATGTGTTAAAACCATATATAGATAGGAAGTGGCTAGTAGACCATGAGTTAAGCTGCTGTCTTTATCGTCACAGAAAAGAGTTAGTTAGAAACATACAAAGTACCCATACCGTTGTGCACTTTTGTTACTTTTCATGTCTTGGGCTGGAGCCCTTAGTTCCAGTGAAACGAAGCACGTTCTCACTCCCACTCTCACTTGTCGCGGCATGAGTGAGAGCAGTCTCTCTTCTAACCTATTGTATTTCAGTCAAAACCATGATCTTGTCCTAAAGCAAGAAGTTTTGGTGCCAAAACTTAATCAAACAGCTAGCTTAAGAAAACAAAAGTAAACCGTGTGGAAAAAGGCAGCATGAGTTTCCTTTGGGTGCTTTTGCCATAGAAAGACATACTATATATGATTCTTTGTTTTATGTGGTTAATTAAAAGGTTCTTTTTTCTTAAAATTAAAAAAAAAAAAACTGTCTACGTACATATCAGGTACAGTTCACTAATTTCTTAACAATTTACAATTCTAATATGACAAATTTTATGAACATTATTAGCAACTTTACAATGCTCATCCAGAATATGGATGGGAATTGTGACAGATGGTTTCCAAACCAGTTATAAGCCAATTGCTAGACATTGGTAATTATAATATCATTGTTCATAACATTAAAACTAAGTCTAATAAACTTTTACCCTTAGCATTTATTAATGATCATTTTTCTGTCACTTAATAAAAAAAAAAAATCACAGTTTGGGCTAAAGTCAAGGGGAAGCCTCTGCAGCTGAAAAATGAACTGCCAAAAACAGCATATCCTCTAAATGCCACTTGAGGAGCTTAAAAGGAACACTTCCATGTTGAAATGTCCAACTTTAAAGCATTAAAAAAAAAATTCTCTAGGGATCGATTCCCCTTTCATAATAGGTGGGTGAATGGGCACCCATCGGATTACACTTCTAGGTTCTGACCATGTGCCAGTCTGCGACGACTTGTGAGTGAGATCAGACAATTTTAATTAAGACAGTATTACACTTCCAATGTGGTGTAAGAACATGACTATGTACAAAGTGAAGTTCACAGAGAAATAGTCATTTGAGTTTCTTGAGGAAGAACATGACTGCCCTAAGCAGAGCACTGATCTCAGTCCTATGACCTCACCATCTTTGGGATGAACTGGTATGCAGACTGCAGATCAGGCTTCATCACATACAAGCTTAAGCGAGTGTGAAAATAATGAAACAAGAAAAGTGGAAGGTATATTAACAGAATATTATTGCCCATATAATATTTCAGTGTCCACATACTTATAGCTACATGGGCCTGGTTGAACAACCAGCATCAGCAATATAAATCTGTGGTACAGACAAGAAAGAGTGTTTTGTTTTTTTAGCTTTAACACACTCACTTTAATGACAAGTGTTCATCCACACTGAGTCATATCTTGTTTGTGTTTTCATATCCTGCCGACAAAATGTTGAAGCTCTGAAAGCCGCTGTGCATTATAAAGCATCCTTGCTCTGTCACCATGCTTTGTGCAAGGACAGTTCAAAGCGCTTCAAATCAGGCAGACACGCCGAGTCTCTGCTGTGTTCTTCTACACTCACATGCACACACATACACAAATGCCCCAAAACATGCAAACTACAAGGTGATATCGGACCTCTCTCTCTCTCTCTCTCTCTCTTTTTTCTTTTTTAGATAACTTGCATTTTCTTCAAAATTTGTTTTTTGTTTTTACTTTTTTTTTTTTTTTTTTTTAATTTTTTATTTTTTTTTTTTTTTTTTTTTTTTTTTTTCTTTTTAATTATTTTTTTTTTTTTTAAGAGATGCGTGGTCCTCACAGGACAGCCACTACAAACAAATAAACTA
>VUQI01041677.1:0-11773 GCA_015106735.1 Paratilapia polleni | reverse complement strand
AAAATTGCACATAGCTTATTAGGCAAATGAAATCAGCCCACCTTCGACCCAATACTGGATTAAATTAGTCAGTCATGGACATTTTTTCTAGTGTATAAACCTATATGCACACACACATGCACACACACCTTGTTTAATCCCTTTCATGGCGGGTGGCTATGCAGGCGGATGCTGTTTAAACAGAGCGGGCCCTTGATGTGGGGCCTCTAGGGGCCAGGGTTTGTGTGTGTGTGTCTTTCACCCTGGATGTGTATGTGTGCCTCTCCCGAGTTTTCTGGCCATGGGAACAATGGCCCTTTAGAATGTGAGGTTACTGGTGCGCTGACCCCTGGCAAATAAGAGCCATGTTCTGGCATTCCAAGCCTGATTGGCACTTTGAGCCTGCAGAGAGCTCAAAGGAGACACAGGAAATGTGACCAGTGTAATTGGTTATATATTAGCAGAGCATTCTCCCCCGTTTAAATGATGGAACATTCTTCAGTGACACTTAGGTGGATGGGGCTGGGATTCCACCAGTTATGCAGGGAAGAGAGGGAGAAGGACAAACAAGAACGGAAAGAGAGGGGAGAAGAAGGAGCGAAGAAAGGCAAGATGAGGGTGGGAAAGGAGGAACAAAGGGTGAAGAAGATAAAGATATGTTTCAAACGTCTTCAGAGAAGTGAGGGCAATCAAGAAGGAGGAGAAAAAGAGGTAGGGGGTCATCTCTTGTGCACCTTGTCAGGTCATGATATGTTCAGCACTCTGCCTCTGAAGCATGGCAGGAAGGAGGGGGGTGGGGCAAATCAGTAGCTTGACCTTTGACTCAGGGTGCTTGGCCACAGTTCATGAAGGCTTCATCTTACACCCTTTACATGTGTGCCTGTGCATATATACGTGCAGGCATACATGTCTGAGCCCCATTTTGTTTTAATGCTAAGCAGCCCAATCTGCCTGAAAAAAACTATTTGTGGATAACAGGTATCTCTCAAAATAAAAGCACCCACAGTGACCTGTGGAAGTAGCCTGAGGGCTCACGCATAGATCTATAGCCTTGTGTCAGAGGAATGAATTATTATCCCCTGAAGCTCAACCGGGGGAAGTTTCTGAGACAGCTGACCCACAGCACCACCCTGCATTCCTGCCTTATACACTGACTACAAGGATGGAATGGGTGCCGATGGGTGCTAATGTATTCACCAAGGTGATCTTATCCATTCAAAATAAAATGGGTGTTGGGGTAGTTTAGATAACATTAGTCTGACAGAAACTCACACAGCTCTCAGGCATACAGGATGAGTGTGCGCACACTCACACACACACCTTGGTATGTGGCCTTAGGGTAAGCGCAAAACACACACAGATCTTGTTGTAAACTAACTAGAGGTTGTCAGTTTCTGTCTGTCAGGCCATTAAATCCTATGGGAACCATGAGAATCTTGTCAAAATGGACCACCCACTCCCATCAACACAGAGACAATCACTGGGTTGGCCACAAAAGTGGAAGTCCATGATTCAACTTCACTTTTGCAATCTTTATGACAAGAGGAGAAAAAAAAACAATGGTTAAAATAGTGGTTAAGTAAGCTGCCATTTTTAAGTTTTCTTTTTGTTTTAGTTTTTTTTTTTTGTTTCCAGAACTTATTTTAAAAGTGTTGATTTTTTTTCTGTAAAAATCCAGGTTAAGAAGGTGATAAATTAAATTAAAAAAAAAAAATCATTAAATGGGACAGAAAAGTCTGAATCATCGCTGATGACACCTTCCAAACATTCATTTTTCAGCCAGATTTAACACTATGAGGTTGGTAGGTGATTTTGCAAAAAAAACACTCAAAAAGAACAGTGATCGAATAACAATTGCAATCAGTGCGACCACCTTCCATCATCATCTTCACTATCAAGATTTGCAACTGCATCTCAATTTCAAACCCCCATCTTGATGTATTTCACTAATGTGCACAGTATGCACACACTGCGTGCACAAACAAGCTTATTTTAACTGTTCCACCACATATTTCTGCTATACTATAAACACTGTCCTTATTCAAACCATGACTCTCACCCCAAGAATTTTCTCATATCTCTTCACCAGAGTGCACACATGCACACATCCTCTTAAGTGCAAATGTAAGGGGGGCGAGTTGATTCCTATCCTGGTTTGTTAGCCATAAGAATCGAAGAGCATTCCTTCACATTCCATGCTGAGGTGAACACCAGGGTTGAGAGGAAGAGACAGGCATGTCTGTGGATGTCGGTGACTCACTGTCAGACCACTCTGGATCATCTGTCTTTATTCAAAGCGGCCGCCGGAGTTGGCACTGCTAGAAGCTTGGACTGGGCTCAGGTTTTTCCCTAATTTTTCTTCTTCCTGTAAACCCTCCAGGGGGCTGTATTTCAAACGGAAAAAAAACCAAAACATTGGCTTGGTGGTTGATTTGTTGAGAGTATTGATCTGGCTGGAGGAAGCTGCCCCAGGGCTTTAGGACAAGCTTGTTGGTGAATGATTTAAAGGATTATGCCGTGTCATCAATCAGGTTGATCTGATGGGCCAAGACAAGATGTCTCCTGAGTGACCGACCCGAGGATTACGCACATGCACACACGGATGTGGCACTTGTGAAAAAACAGTGAATAAAAACACTCGCAAACACAGACGCGGGGATTACACAGGCATTTAACAAGCTCTTTGTGCAGGTCAAAGTTGACTGCAGGCCCCTCAGGAAAAAGGAGGGGCGGAGTGCGGCTGGAGAGGCAACAGAGGGGAGAGCTGGGGAATGCAGGGGTACAGGGGGAACACAGACACTGACTGAAACAAATAAATCCCAAACAGACGTGATGGATGGATTTTACTCTTCCCTTCCTTAAGATCACTGTTCAGTTGCTTCACTGCCACTCATACCTTCCCCTAATCGTTAAAATACCCAGCTGAGTAAAGAATCTGTGTGTCTCTGTATGGTTTCGTTTTTAAAGCTGAAGATTTTCATTTTCTTTAAGGGGCCACAATTCTTTTATCCAAAACACATCAGAGGGGGATCAAATATGTTTTATCCTGTCAAAGCAGCTTTAAAAGGTAGAGGTATAGATAAGACAACATCTATTTAATGCTCCTGAACTGTGTCATAGGTTGTCAAAAGGCAGCAGTTCTAAGTCAACAGACTGGGACCACCCAGGAACCCTAAACGCACACAGTAGATTATTGATGTGTGATGTTGCAGGACAGATTTATGTAATAAATCAGACCCTCGTCCTTGCTTTCTACGTCTGCTACAGATGTAAATATTGTACTTTGCACTCCATACCTTTTTGAAAAGCTTTAGCTGTGTATTATTTTGCAGATTTTAAAATCTAAATGTGCTAAAAATATGATGCTGGATTGTGATAGATAAAGCTGCCCAGCAGTATATAAATCATTAAAATCATCTCCAGCTGCAACATTAAAGTGATATAAACATTAATGAATCAATAATTTTGACCCAATAACAGAATGATACAGGATTCTGCATAATGAGTATATCTGGATGTTAAAACCTTTGTACTGTTATTTAAGTAGGATTGCGACTTTTACTCAAGTAAAGGGTCTGAATGCCTGGTACTGCGCCGTTAAAAAAAATCCTGGAAATGTCACTGACTACCACAAGTCTCAGTTTTCTTCCTGCTGGTTTATCTAGTTTTTGCTCTTTCGGGGAAATGAAAAATTTTGAACCAGAGTCGGCTAAATTGCTGAACAACTTAATAATGGATCTTTGAAGCATGTCCAATTAATTTTTTTCCGCTGCACATAGTCCCATGGACCTGCACCTTATGAAGCAGAGGTGACTGCACACTAAAACCTTTCTGCTTCTTCTTAAAGCAGACACGCAACAATGAACAGCATAACAAGGAAAGGTAATCTGTGGAGAGTGATCAGTGAAGAAGCAGTTATAAGACCGTATCAGTTAAGCAAGCTGGAATTTAATAGAGTGGGTTTCAGCTGAAAGAGAATCTAAAAATCGCCTTCATAAGATACACTACACATTATAATTACCCAGGTTAGGATTTGGGGAGGTCTTCCTGGCTTGCAGCTACTTAATGGGTCACTCCAGGTCAAGTAGAAATTACTGGACTAATAGCTCCCTCTTGTGTGCACGTTATTAAAGGCTGTGTCTATCATAATACAAGAAACTCATTCCTCAAATCACCAAGAGGCGGCGGGCTCCTCACAGGGCAGTTACAAACGCACATGAGGAGTTTGTCTGGCCTGGCACAAACTGAAGTTTTAATCAGAATGATGATGCAATGCTGAGTCAAAGCCCAACTGGACAATGTGGTTGCTAATTTTGACCCACAGATGGTGGTGTTGAATCATTTACAATAATACACACCTCTGCCTTTAAACACAGTGTAAATACACACATGTGAGGACTAATTAAAACAGCTGTGCAAACTAAAACAGAACTTGACCTACAGCGTGAAGTCAAGCCTGTTTTAAGACTGGAATTAATAAACGGTGTATAAAACAAAAAAGTATGTGTGCAGGGCTGTGCTGATTAACTGTGTCCTTGCAGTGAATGACTGAAGAGAAGAAGATGAGGAAGAAGAGGTATATCAATAGAGCAAACATCTATTTCTTTTATATGTGTGCATTTCTGTATGTGTGTATATATATATATATATATAGAGAGAGAGAGAGATAGATAGATAGATAGATAGATAGATAGATAGATAGATAGATATAGATATAGATATATATATATCTATATCTATATAGATAAATATAGATATAGATATGTATATATATATATATGTGTGTGTGTGTGTGTGTGTGTGTGTGTGTGTGTGTGTGTGTGTACATATGCACTACTGAAGCAAGGCCTTTTCTCTTTGGCTCGTCACAGTTTTATTTTCAACACATTCTGACCTTTGTGTCTCAGCGGTGCATCCCTGTGGTGATTGTGTCTGTGAAAAGAAAACAATCTTCAAAAACCTGGTGCTCCCTGTCTTTGCCAGAGCTGAAACTCTGACATTTCAGCAGAAGTTCAGGTTTGTGTGGGTGTTATGCTTGCTTAACTATTTCAAGAAAACAAACAGCTGGGCCTATATTCTGGTAGGCAAACATGAAAAGCTTCCATTATGCGCTGTCTCATAGTGCAATGTAAAGCTGGCTGAAGGAGTGCCTGTTGAAGAGCTCGAGGAGATGTTTTTCTTTTCTTACAGTCATGGTAAAAAGAGAAAGTACAGCCTCTGACTGTTCTAAGGTTTTACATATCAGGATATAATAAAAATCCTTAATATTAGAATTAAAATTTAAATTATACAACCTCAGATAAACAGCAAAGCATGACATATTTTACTGTCATTATTTATTTAACAAGAATTAGGCCAAAATGCAGAAGCAGTGTGTGAAAAACTAAGTACACCCTTACTAGAAGAGGGTAAGTAGCAGGTGCTCAAATGCACTTGATTAACTGATCATCAGCAAGTCTGAGCACCTCTATAAAAGCAGAAGTTTTGGCATTTTTGCAGGTCTGGAGCAGGTGTGTGTTAACACAATGCCAAGGAGGAAAGACATCAGCAATGGTCTTAGAGAAGCAATTGTTGCTGCCTGTCAGTCTGGAAAGGGTTATAAGGCCATTTCCAAACAATATGGCAATGGCCTTATTCTAATCTTTCTCATTCGACAGTGAGAAAGATTAGACAGGCAAGTGGAAAACATTCAGGAGAGAGAGAGTGGAGAGTGGACGTCCCAGCAAATTCACCCCAAGGTCAGACTTTCAGCTTCTTCTTTCAGCTGCTCCCTTTAGGGGTCGCCACAGCAGATCATCTCCCTCCATCTCATCCTATCCCATGCATCCTCCTCTGTCACACCAACATTCTGCATGTCCTCCTTCACTACATCCATGAATCTTCTTTGTGGTCTTCCTCTTCAGACTGTCAGTGAAACTGCAAAAAACCCAAGAGCTACATCTCAGACTCTACAGGCCTCAGTTAGCATGTCAAAAGTTAAAGTTCACTGCAGTACAATTAGAAAAATACTGAACAAGTATGGCTTGTTTGGAAGGGTTGCCAGGAGAAAGCCTCTTCTTTCTAAAAAGAACGTGGCAGCATGGCTTAGGTTTGAACACACCACAAGACTTCTGGAACAATGTCCAGTTTTTATTATATCCTGATATGTAAAATCTTAGAACTGACAGAGGGTGTACTTTCTTTTTTCTTTTGTGTAGAGAAATTAAACTATTATTGTTCTTCAAGTGTAACACTTGGCCAGAACAACAAAACAGCATGCAAGTATTCCTTTGAGATGTAACCCCTGAACTGCACAGTCTGGCTTCCTGGAAGTGATGGAGGCATTTTAACAGTTTAGTTAAGTTTAGAAAGTACTGAATTTTCACAGTATGTTTTCCCTAATATATAATGCAGCCAACAAAACATTCACATGCACAGAAATATCATACCAAAGAAAATCAGGCCTTTATAAAAGCAGAACAACAAACACCATTTGCTATCTGCAACTGTTTATGCTTTTGGAGATACTTAAAGGAGAATTCCAGGTTCAAGCTGGAATATTTCCCATTACTGTGGCTCTGCACTCCACCTCTATTATGGAGACTCGGGATGTGAGAAGATGGGCAAAATAGTGTGTGAACGATTTTTATCCTGGCGAGTAGCATGAGCATGTGTTTGAATTCTGACCTAAAATAAACACAGAAACTAGAATACCACTTTGTGGATATATGCCTCCACTAGCCAGTCAGCTTGCAGTCTATATCCATGTCTATTCAGCCTTCTATCATGTTTATATTGTGAACTTTGACCACCTAATTCTAATCAGTAGTTTGTTTAATTCAAGTGAAAGTCTGTGCCAGGATACTTCCTTAAGGCACTTATATTATATTCATGATAATGGAAAATAGTACATGATCTGGCATGAGGGCATACTAACCCCGTGCCAAACATGGTTGAAAACCCTGGTCAAAACAGGTCGACGACTGCAAAAACTGAACCGTAGACAGACGGATGTTGACCTTCTTTCCACGTAGAACAGAGGTCGGATCAGACCATTTCTTAGAAAGTGAGAAGTATAGATCAGAAGATTGCAATGACAGAATTAAATGCATCTGTCTTTGGTTTTTTTTAAACAATGACAACTAATCTGGTTAGTACATGATTGCAAACAGATAGGCACACAATATCTTCTCCACCACACAGGCTAGTATTACTGGAACCTGTTTAAAAAAACAACAGCAACATGATGTCAGCATCATAAATCCAGGGATGCAGCTATCTGAACATGAAGTTAGTTATCTCTGTTGGAAAAGAAGTGGTCTTAAAAGCCTGAGGTCACGTGTTTGACTCAGCATTGAAATGTGATTTTTTTTTCTTCACATTCTATTTCTATACTATCTCATTCTCATCTACTGAGAATGTTTTATTTTGTTTTCTCCCAATTGATAAAAAGATAATAAAAACACTTCTTGAACACAATCTTTTTCTTGCTAGAAAGTCTAAAAAGGAAGTCCAGACAACCTTCAAGAAATCCCTCAAATCGACATTGAGGTAACATCTGTGACATCAGTTCAACTTTTATTTTGGAACTATTTTTGAACCATGACTAGATGTCAGTAAAAAAAAATGGCAGCCGACAGTTATTCAACGTCAAAATGTTTGCTGGGACGTTACCTTTATTTCTGTTTCATTTAGTGTTGCATTTATGTATCCTGTGCTTTTTATGTGTGATCTTAAGTCCTTAAGTGTCATCCACGCCAATTTCACCTGCTTACAGCTACTTAAAAAACGAGATTAGGGAGTCATCATTTTCCGTAATCTCCAGACTTGGCTCCCTTCGACTTTTTTTCTCCTTCCCCAAAATAAAAAGTAAGTTAAAACTGAAAGTTTTTTTTGCTTTTTATGGTTGTACAACAAATTGATCATGCCCATAGTTCAGGCAGGCCACGAAGTCGAGCTCAGTCGTAATTCCAGCAGACCACCTGTTCTGAGTGTCATCCCACATCAGCTGATGGCTCAACTGATACCTTTCTAAACTTCCAATTGGCAACTCTCATGCTGTACCTGACTTAATCAATGTCATATCTGTTCTCGTTGATGGCTAATCTATTCTTTTCTGGGTCTTGCTGCAGCTCACTTCTAGTGCTTTCCAGGGATGCATATGGAAGGTTGGGGAGGTCCCAAAACAGAGCCATGAAGCCAAATATAAATTACTGGAGATTATCAGTCTTCTTTTGTCTACAGTGGTTCTGACTCACTTGTTTCATAATACCTAAGGGAAGCATGTATAAGGTATTTAAAAAGTACTGGTCCAAGCACAGAACCCTGTGGAACATGACTAACTTTTCTGTGCATGGAGTAATCACTGTTTACATGAACAAATTAGAATTTAGCCTAAACCAGCCAAGTACAGTTCCTGCAATTCCAGTGCTATGTTCCAGTCTCTGTAATGTGATCACATTGTGATCAGTGGTGTCAAATGCAGCACTGACATCTAGCAGTACAAGTATGGAGCCAAATCCATTCTCTGAGGTTATGAGAATGTTGTTGGTGGACCTGTGTTGTTTCTGTGCTACAAAGCTCCAAATCCTGACTGAAGCACGTAATGTTTTTATAAATGTGTCTGATTTGTGAATGTTTAAAGTAATCTGTAAATGTGTATACAGGTTTGTGAGTGTACTAATTTTCAGTGTTTAAAAGTTGTTAATATGTACACAAATCTATAAATAGAGAGCTAGAGGCACGTCTGAAGTTGAAGAATTAAAGGACATTTAAATGCATCTTTTGATTCTGTTTCTTTGTATATTCTTTTCACATATATAAAGACTGGATTCACCTTTACAGTGTGACAGTGTTTCACACATTTATAAAATCAAATTACTACAATAATATGTTAATATTTTGTGTGAGTTTTGGCTTTGTCATTGATGTCTGAGTTCTAAATAAACTCACGCTGCTGGCCTGGCTAGAAAAGTAAAGTGCATTTGGGCAGCAACATGAGATCTGTGACTCCTGATGCTTAACATAAGCAGGCAATGGGCTCTAGGATAGTCAACTTCACTCCCCCAAGTCTGGGTAAAAGTCATTTATGACATCAGTGGAAAATTTTGGTGGGAAGTGGCTGCCGACTGATTCAGCCTCTGCTAGGGGTCGAAGGCTTGTCTCATGGGACTGAGGCTGGGATTCCTCAGGTTCCAGGATGTCTGCTCTAACATAGGGAGCAGGAAACCTGTTGTTCATATTATCCATAAACCTTCCCTGTGACATCACTAGTGAAGAAATTCTTCACAGAAAAAGTGTGGAAAAACTATTAATGCTTGGATTGTTTCAAATGTTTTAGAAGAATGGTTATAATTATGTTTTTTTGTTTGTTTGCTTTTTTTTTTGCACATTAGCAACAAAATTTCTTAATTTCTCCAGTGAATAAATATTGGAATACTCTGTAGCACTGAGAAAGTGTTCAGGCTACAAAACACTCGTATAACTCTCCCCCTTACAAACAAGGAGGGTGTTTCGGAAAATTACTGAGAGCTTTTTGGACACAGGCCTGTTTGAACTCACAATAGGGAGAAAAAGCTTTGCATTTTATTTAGCTGTGAGCTTGTTTTAAACACAAACAGAATGTGTGTGAATATGGTGTAGTCCTTGTATAGGTTTGTTTTTGTAGGTTTAACACATAAGTCCAGCTTCTGTTTATTCTGGACAGACACATTTAGCTCATGGTCTCTATGGACCTGGGTGTTGCAAAACCTGCACTCAAATAGAAAAGCAATTGCAAGCAGTTACAAACTGCAGGGTGTGAAGAGTGAAAACTTCTGTTTCCAGTCAGCCATGCCAGTGGCTGCTTTAAGTTAAATGCTAAATGTTCACAAGCACGATGCAAACGTGCTCATGTCTTGCAGGCATAATGTTTACCATGTTCACCTTATTAGTTTTGCCTGGTACTGTGCTTACATTTGATAATTAGCTCTCAACACAAAGAACAGCTTGAGGCTGACTCACTATTATTTTAAGTATTTGTCATATTCGTCATCTGACATTATCACCATACACAGAAGTTACACATAATGGCTGTGATGCGGTTTGGGCTATATTAACAAGTAAAATGATCAGTGGAGAAACTAAGAAGCAACTAAATTTCATACTGTTTGCTTTCTCACACAGTGAACCAACTAAAGCCTTGCTGCTTCCTCACCCAACGAACAGAGCAGAAGGAGAGAGAGGGGTGCCAGCAGTGGGTAAGCAAGACCCACTACTGGCACAGTTGCTGTCCTCATATTCTTCTCTAGTTGTTTTTTGTTTTGTTTTTTTGATACCCCAGGGAATCAGTTGATGCCATTGTGTAAAGCCAGTGGCTCACTTCCTCACAAGGTGTCCTTTGGCCGTGGATCTTGATGTACCAGGTTACGGCATTAGTGAGACAGGTCTCTCTCACTGCCAAAAAGGCAAAACAATGAACAAAACATGAAGGTCACAAAGGGATGTGAACCACAGTCTTGCAGCTAAACTGCAACTTGTGACAACACCACCACTCCAACCTCCTACAGTAGACTGCCTTTCGAGGGACCGTTTCCCCTCGAAATGCAGGGGAAATCGGACAAAACACCATTATATTATGCCTCAAGATGAGAATATATTGCATCAAATGAAGATCCAAATTGTTGAACATACACTTGTCCAAATTTCATGGCAATTCATCCTGTAGTTGAGACATTTCACTAAAACCATAGATGACCTATAATCTGTACAATTCAACTGAAAAACAAACAAATCTGTTGGGGGAAAAAATATAAAAAATAAAAAACATACAATAAGATGGTTGCATAAGTGTGTACACCCTTAAACTAATACTTTGTTGAAGCACCTTTTGATTTAATCACAGCATTCAGTCTTCTTGGGTAGGAGTTTATCAGCATGGCACATCTTGTCTTGGCAATATTTGCCCACTCTTCCTTGCAAAAGTGCTCCAAATCTGGCATTTCTTGTGCACAGCCCTCTTCAGGTCACCCCACAGATTTTCTATTGGATTTAGGTCTGGGCTCTGGCTGGGCCATTCCAAAACTTAAATTTTCTTCTGGTGAAGTCATTCTTTTGTTGATTTGGCTATATGTTTGGGGTCATTGTCATGGTGAAAGGTGAAATTCCTCTTCATCTTCAGCTTTCTAGCAGACGCCTGAACGTTTTGGGCCAAAAGTGACTGGTATTTAGAACTGTTCATAATTCCCTCCACCTTGACTAAAGCCCCAGTACCAGCTGAAGAAAAGCAACTCCAAAGCATGATACTGCCTCCACCATGCTTCACTGTGGGTATGGTGTTCTTTTGGTGTTGCGAAGTGTTGGTTTTGTGCCAAACGTACCTCTTGGAATTGTGGCCAAAAGTTCAACCTTGGTCTCATCAGACCATAACACATTTTCCCACATGCATTTGGGAGACTTGATGTATTTTATTTCGTAAATTATAGCCGGGCTTGGATGTTTCTCTTTGTCAGAAAAGGCTTCCGTCTTGCAACCCTACCCCATAGTCCAGACATATGGAGAATACAAGAGATTGTTGTCACATGTAGCACACAACCAGTACTTGCCAGAAATTTCCTCCTCCAGCTCCTTCAGTGTTGCTGTAGGTCTCTTGGCAGCCTCCCTGACCAGTTTTGGTCTTGTCTTTTCATCAGTTTTGGGGGGGATGTCCAGTTCTTTGAAATGTCAGTGTTGTCCCATATTTTCTCCACTTTTTGATGAGTGTCTTCACTGTGTTCCATGGTATATTCAATGCTGTGTTTTTATACCCTTCTCCTGACTGATACCTTTCAACAATGAC
>VUQI01041676.1:0-13236 GCA_015106735.1 Paratilapia polleni | reverse complement strand
TATCCAGATGGTGCAACAGATGTGCTAGCAGCAGCAGCTCTGCTGTGCAGACAGACAGGGAGCTCTGAGCTGGGTCTCCCTGCTCTGCTCCTATCACCTACCCTCTGCTTTGCCCCTTTTCTCTCTATTCTCCTCTTAAGGCTTCTGTTTCGCTCTTTCTGCTCTGTTCTGCACTTCTGAGGTCACTTCAGCCATGTTTTGTTCAGTTCAGATGAATTGTGTTCCTCTCTATGTTGTCATGGTGGGGATGAGGGGACACAGAAAGAAGAAAGACATCTTTCAACTGGATGATGCAGGTTCAAGACCTTGTTTAAACAAAGATCCACCATGCTGAACCGTCCTTGAGGAGGAGGCTGAAACTCTTCCAGCTCAGTGGATGTGAATCTGTAGCTGACCCTGGTCAACTCTGCTGTTTCACTCCTTGTTGTTCTGGATATTTTACTCTAATTGCTCTGTCCTATTCTGTCCTGCTGTGTTCTGCTGTTTTGTTTTTTTCGGCCATACTAACACCGACCTCTCCTCTGTGTAAGAACAAATCAGCCTCTGTACTGCAGGGGACTACAGTAGTGGCAATGTAAATTCGAGAACACACTGCAGTGTAGCCATGTACAGTTTCTCAAGTGTGTGCAGCCCTTCACTGAAAACCTTTTAAATGCAACCTTTTTGGCAATACTGACCCCCATTTGTCCACCTGCTCTATCAGCATCCACAAACTCTGATATCTTTATTCATTTGGTGTAATTTAATATTTAATGATGCATTTCTTTAGTTCCTGACTTTGTCTTGTTTGCTGTCTCCTCTACTCTGAAGCATAAAACAGAAGAAGAGACATTACAAGTTTCTTTCTGCTAATACAAACTGTTTAAAAAAAAAATAAAGACAGTAGTTAATACAAGTACAGCCACAAACTATTTATCAGTTTGTTGAGCATATATAGGTTATTTAACACAAAAAAACTGTACAACTCTACACAAAACATGGAAGCTTTATAATTACAACATAATGTGACATGAGATGACAGCTGTTGGAAATTGGAGCTATATAAATACATTTAATTTAAAGACAGCCCGCTTAAAGAAACTTTGCTTGTGAAACACTTCCAGTAAACATTTCAACTGTGACACTGAGCTATGTTGCAGCCCAAAGTCTGATATGAGAGTATGACTGTGAATCAAAGGTGGTTCTGTGATGACAACAATGCGGATGAGGTGGAAAGGAAGGGCTGTTTTTTTCGAAGAACTGACCTGTCTTGGTATGACCCAAATATGTCTGATTAAGTCCAGAGGAGACAGTGAGCTGTGTCACACGTCAACAGCATGAAGACAAACCCCACTGTCACCACTGTGGACTGAAGCACTGACCTCTTTGCAGGTGTTCAGCTCCTGTTTGCTGCAGCATCACAGCCAGCTCTCTCTCTCTTTCCCGTGCTGAAAGAGTCACAGATGCCATTTCCTCTTCGTGAGCCCGGTCTGCACTCTCTCTGTCCTGTCTGGGGAAAACAACCAAGAAGGTAAAGCCCCTTAAAAAAAAAAAAGAATCAGTAGAAGAGATTTGTGACAGCTTTTTAGGGGATCACTATTTCTACACATTTTCTATAGTTTTTGGAACATCATGTAAAAGTGCAGTGTGCAAACAGATGCACAGTGTCACTAAATAACATCACTGGCCCACTGGTACAACTCTGAAACACTAGAAGTAAAACTGGGCTGCCTGGCTACTCAACTCTGACCTCTAAACAAAACTCAAGGGAAGCCGACACCGCTACAGCTGCTGTGTATATATGCATAGCATCACATGTGTAAAGGAAAATAATTTTAAAAATTGGTCCAGTCATTAAGCCACTTGTTGTATGCTGTCTGTGCCTTCTTACTCATCATACTCTGCAGGTGGTGCATAAAAAAGGTTTCTGTCTAATGCATTTAAAGCACAATCAGATCATTTTTACCATGTAAATTTGAGGTAGAATTTGTGTTTTGTGGTTGAAAACAGCAGAATGCATTATGTTGCAGTTTTATTCTGCAACATAATGCAGAAAACAACTTGCCCACATAGATCAACTTCTAGTCTGTGCATTAACAGATATGTCAACCTCTTCTTATGTCTCTTGTGCATTTAAGTAGCTTCTGATTACAAAGTTTGTCGACACACCAAGAGACAAATTTACTGCATGCAATCTGCTCTGAAAGCAGTACATTAAATAACTGCTCTCAAACTGAGACGTACAAACTAAGAGTTATCTTAAATATCAGATCATATTCATTACTGTTGGTGTTCAGCATTTCCCAGGAGTACAAAAACAAATATATGTAGGCTTACAATGTGATCAGGGGCATTTATCGGGTTAATACCAGCTACCTGACCAGAATATATCAGGTAGTATCTGCAGCCATACATTCCAGCATATCATAACAACTGTTTTCTGCAACAAGAAAATTACGTGTGTGAAGGGTATCAGTGAGACTGTTTGCTAAACACAGAGGTGAGAGAGAAATCAGGAGGAGAGCACATACTGAAAAACAACAGAAAGAAAGAAAGGGCAGAAAGGACAATGACAGAAAAGACGTGGAGGGGGTCGAAGGGTAAATGTGTCAGGCCACTGTCAGCTTAGAGACCCCTGAGTGATACAGCAGCTGTCTACAACACACACATGCATGCACACACACTCAAATAAACTGCTCCATTTCTTGAAAGTAAAAGCTCCTTCCACAGAAGTCTGCTTGTCATCCTTCACATTTTGATTAACTTAAACCAAGGTAAATCAGTTTTATATATGCTACACTAATGTTGAAAACACTCCACGGTGACCACTATATCATCAGCTGATCTCATATTTGTATGAATATGAAGAAGGAATGAATCAACTTTAAACTACCTTCAGTTTTGTGTCAGTATCAGAATAGAGCAGGTAAGATTCAAACTAAGGTGGTTCTGGCTTTGTATAGCTGCACATTTTGTTCCTGTTTGAACCAAACTTTCTATCTCAACTAAGTCCAAACGTACCCAAACAACAGAGAGACAGACAAAGAAGGAAAGAAAAGAAAAACTACAAAGAGAGGAAAAAACGAACAAATAAACAGAACTCTTCCTGAAGTCCAAAGGCGCTAATGAAGAGAGAATTCTCCAGTTTAAGTGAAAACTTTTCTCCCCTACAGCGCTTGGCCTGCATCTCTAAAGTGACCGCGTCTGTCTGTTCCTTCGTGTGTGTGTGTGTTCTCCTGCTGTCCTGCTGTCTGGGGTGTGAAAGCGGGTGGCGGGTGTGCAGGGGACACAAGGAGACTGTGTGTGTCTGTATGCGTATGAGTGTGTGTGTGTGTGTGTGAGTGAATGAACCCCCGCTGGGCTTGAACAGCAGCCTGAGCCACCAAAGCGCACACCAGGGCTCAGCGGGAGATGGCGGGCAGGCGTTGCCAGCCATTTGGTCCTGCAAGAGGTTCCAGGGGGCCGTGTGTATTTGTGTATTTCTATGTGTGTGCGTTTGTGTGCGATCGGGATGGGGGGTGGTGGTGGTGGGGGGGCTCACACCAGACCTGTTTACCCACCAATTAGCATCAGACAGATCGCCAGAAAGTTCCAGCAGTCAGCAATAGACTGGTGGTGAGGAAGAGGAGGGTGATAAAAACTGAGGATAGGAAATCAAAAGACAGAGAGCTACACATTTGGCATCTGCTTGGTCATGCTGATCTACTGAACCAACATTCAGAAGTACAACCTAGTTAAGTACAGAGAACAGAACAAACAGACTCAAACCCTTCATTCCTGGGTGAAGAAATCCTAAAGAAGTGAGCTGAGTTTAGCCTTCCGTCTCAGTGTTCATATCTTTGTGACAAGGGCCTGAGAGCCTCATCAGAGATCAAATTGAAGCTGGCAAATCAAACTTATGTGGTTGCTTCTCCTACGCCATTTTCTATCTCTAATCAAATGCAACATGTTTACTTGCAAAATGCTGTCACAAAATGGCTGCTGATGAGCACTATCAAATTAAAGCATAAAAAAGAGAAAGCAAAGGAGAGATATCAGCGGAAAGCCAAGCCCTGGAGCAAGCATAAGGGGTGACGGGTAGAGCAGAGGCTGAATGTGTGGGGCTGGAGCAGTAGAATTCTCCTTGGGCATTAATCTGCCTTCCAGTTAATTGGTGAATGGGCTCTGGGATGCTGCCTGTGGCAGGAACTCTTGTTTGGGCCTAGGAGGCAATAGACTGAATGTTCAGTTAGCAGATAGCTGGGCCTGTTTGTATATGCCTGGCCTGATGCACAGTAGGACAGCTTGATAAGTATGGCGAGAGCTGCATGGGCCAGGGGCCTAAGGTAGGCTGAAATGGCTCTGGGGCTGCGTCCAGGTACAGTGGCTGCTGGGTAAGTGGGAGGTGGCAGAGGCGGTGGCTGGCTGGCTAGCTGGCTGGAGTGGTGAGGAAGAAGAGGGAGCCCAGTCCACACTGCCTGCTTAAGTGGGCACTATTCAAGCTGTTGCCCATTAGATGTGGGGTGCCAGGGCCTGACCAAGCGCGGAGTTTGCAGCACCCCATGGTGCAGCCGGCATCCCACGCCAGAACCACCAAATGCCGCGGTTTATCAGAGAACGAGCACAAATTGGAGTCAGACGGTGGACTTGGAGGAATTGGAGACATTCGCCAACGCCAGACACCACTGACCGCTGTTTAGACTAAAGTAAAAACAGAATTAACTCTCCAGTACACACAATATAACTCACATACAGATACATATAAACTTAAGGCATACATATACAAACGCACACATACAGAGATAATGGGAAAAAATATTAGTTTGCATGTAATATACAAAATTTATGACTATATTTTATTGTAATTTCAAATACCTTAACAACAGTGACAAGATTGATGAAGCAAAACTGGAGCTACTTATTCAAAGGACTGTAAGGTAAATAAAGTGTAAATTATTGACATATATATAGTATATTAATTATCTAAATAAAAACAAGTGTTAAACTAAAGAGAACAATTCCTCAAATTAATGAATATTCATAGTTATGCTCTGCAATATTCATGTGGTGCAAAATAACAGGTGTGAAATTAACATACAGGTGAACAGACTGTGAACTGAGCCTATAGCAAAAAACATGCGAAAATGCAGCCTTTGTTTGCAACAAAAATGACTGACTGTTGCAGGTACTGATGATCCCTGCAAAGAGTTGTTGAGGGGGAGATGAAGAATCAGGAATATGACAAATAATACCATTCTATTATACCTAATTATCCCATTTCTATTGCAGAGATAAATAGGTATTTTCAGGGCAGAGTATGAGAGCGCAGAACCAGTAGATGTTATCAAATATGTAATGAGTGTTTTCACTGTAACATTTTAATTAGAGAATTACAGATTTACATATTATGTGAAATGTCTTACACGTGTAACTGAGATCTCATTTTCGTATCAACAACAAAACAAATGACTGATTTCTGAATTAGATTTTAAAGACACCTTTAAACTAAACTAAACTAAACTAAAGGAAAAAGTTTCTTATTAAGGTTCCTCCAGAACAGATTCAGCACTCCTTGGCATTTATTGTTCAATTCTCTCGAACTCATCTGGAGGAATGAACGAGATTCCTCCAAATAATTGTAAATAAATGTTTTTACGATGGTGCTTTAAAGTCTTGTCTAACAAGTCGGTCCCGAATCTCTCATAGGTGTTCGACAAGGTTTAGATTTGGTGACTGAGAAAGTCATGAAATTCACATTTCTTTAATAATATTCAGGCTATTCAGTGACCCTTGGATTGGGTGCACTGCCATCTTTGAAGAGGCCACTCCCACCAGGATAGAAATGTTTAATCAGTGGGTAAAGTTTCCTTCCCTTTAAGGGCACAAGTGGACTCAAACCACTCCAGCAAAAACCCCTGCCGCAGCACACCAGAGGTCAGGTTTTTCCCTTAATTTGTCACCTGTTTGAACATACCTATATTCAAACAAATAAAGTTACATTTCCATTCAATTCAGTTAAGCAGCTAAAACTTAAACATTCTGAGACTGTATGTCAATAAGATTTTACTGAAATAAACTGATAGTATACTATAAAATGACAACTGTTAATTATTTGCTCTCCAACCGCTTAAAATGGTGACACTCGTGATGATTCATTCTCGTGGAGGGATTCCAGCAGATACACAGTTATTTATGATAGACTGCATCAATCAGACGATATTAATATTCAACAGTTTGATACGCAAGACTACAAAGATGATTTCTGCTTATGTGCGAGTGTGATGTTTATATGTGCGACAGAGAGACGGTGAGCGAGAGGCCTTGTGTAGGCCTGTCTAACTGATAACTGCCAACAATCGATGAGCGCAATACAGAGAAAACAAAGTGACATATTGAACGTTTGCAGTGCTGCGTATCAGTGATGTTGCACACAATAAACATCTGAATTGTTTTGTGTGGCAGACCACGCAGAGTGTCACACGATTTCCTGTCACACGCACCTCAATGTGTTTTAGCACATTTTTATTAAACCTCGGGGTGATGCAAGTCAATCACTCTGCTCCCACATTTTTCTTCTGACACCCCTCCCTTCATCTCGCTGTTCTACTCCATGAAGCAAACACATCAAACACAGAGGCAGACTGATGCAGCCTCACCGCTTGTTTACTCTGCACCCAGCCCATATATCTGTCCATCTATCTGTCCAGAGCATTCTCATCTCTGCTCCGATCCTTTTTTCTGCCGTTCCCATCTCTCCCTCCTCTTTTCCCTCCCACCCTTTTTTTCCTGTAACTAAACTGGCTGTGTCTCTCTCCATCTGCTGGTTCTTCCTTCAGCGGCCCTGCACCTGTTCACACCTCCTCTCCTGTTGGCCACCTCTTCTCTCTTCTCCCCTCTCTCCCCCCTCTTTATCTCTCTCTTCTTCCCTTTCTCTCTCCCTCCCTCTCTCTCTCTCTCTGCTCAGTGCGATGCTGCCAGGCCCATTCCTGGCTCAGTTAGCCTCTCTGTCATTCAATCCATCTGTCGGCAAGTCAACTTTGTTTACAGCGGGCGGCCCAAGCCTCTTTTCTTCTTCAAGGAACACTAAAGCCCCCCCGCCGCCACCAAGGTCAGTGGTTAGTCAATCGTGCCCGAAAAGCAGAAAACTGCAACTGTTAAAAGTAGGGAAAAAAAGAACCCTCCCCCCAACTCTAGCACACACATGCAAAAGTATGTACAAAAACTGTGCAATTTTGCTCATCTGAAAAGCTGTGTTTAACCTCTCATGCATATGAATAAATGTATGCATATACACACAGACGGCTACAAATAGACATGACCCTTGCAGAAACAAACATTTGCTGTTACAGCACACATTCCCTCAGAGGAAAAACCCAGCTCTAGATTGAAGCAATTAGCGGCTGATTGGCCTCTGTCATCATCTATCTGCTCACAAAACAGAGCGAGAGAAGTTTAAAAATCTTAATTGGCACAGATGACTGATGGTCTTAACACAAGAAAAGCGGCCTGGCAGCGCAGGCATCTGTGATTTTTAAAAATAAACACACAGCATACGTACAATATGCTCTCATATTGACCCAATCCAGAAACCAAGGACCCAACGTCAGTGTCAAATCTGTGCCCCACAGAAATAGTTGTGGGTAGCATATGTGACAGTGCTTGAGGTCAAATCTATTCTTGCTGAAAAGGTAAATGACTGCCTAAAATTAATTATTTCAACCAGGCTACTTCTCATTAGAAGTTTTATAGAGTAAATATATTAATAAATATAACAATATGAAAGATTTTGAAAAAGTGAATTACTCAAATAACTAAAAAAAAAAAATGCTTACAACTGTACATTAATTAATGTTAAAAGTTTAACTTGCATCCAATACAGACAAAAAAAGAGAGCGAGAATGTTTCAAATAAGCAAAAGAGAAGGGAGTCAGAGAGAGAAAGTTGCTTACATTGTAACTTCAGACCACATGGAGTTTTCTCTGTTGGTGTGAGCACCATCTCCCTATGTAGGAATTCACTTCATACGTGAGACATATGTGGGATTACTTAAAAGGCCTATCACCCTTCACTCTGAGTCATAAGCTTGGAGGAAACTGGCTCGAAGCAAGATGCACCATCTTACTCTCCTTATCCACCCAAGTCATCCTCAGTGAACTCTATCATCTTCTTACTTTTACACTTCGTGTCTCTGCAAACTTCTCTCCCCTGGGCTCTTTATTTATAATCAGCTGTGGCTTTACTAAGCGGCAACTGTCAGAATTGCCAAAAACCGTGGTTCCCCTAGTGGCCACTTGACTCTGACTCCAAAAGTGAGTCAATCTCCACAGACCTGCCATCTTAAAATATCCAACCTTGCAGTATTAAAAATCATGTTATAGCCTGATACAGAAAAAACGGCTTTAGTCTCTATGGATAGTCTCAACCCTCATAACAACTTTAAGGGGTTGAATTTTTAATAACACACTCATCTGGATACTGTAGTTAGGGGCGTGGCTGCTTTGACTGACAAGTGTCCAGGCACAGGCAGCTGTAGCCAATCAGTGTCTTTTCAAGGTTCAGGTCTGCTGACTGGATTCACCGACCTTCACCGCTACACTGTGTCTGTGCTGTTGGTTCACATTTTAATGGAATTACAGACTGTCCAAGGAGTTAGTGATTCAGCTTTGGTGAGTGAAAATCTGGTATTATAAGTATCTTAGTCTCTGGTAATATTAGTCTATTAGTTTGTGTGTCTGTACGTTGCACCTATACAGTTTATGGATGCAGCTTGCTAACCAAGCATGCTAGCATTAGCTGATAACTTAGAACTCCACCTTCTCGTCCACTTCAGGCTCTAAAAAAATCAACACGATGGCAACCAAAACATGTGCTTATTAAGAGTCTCCACTGGACAGCTTTACTTGTCAGGGTCAGGTCAATGCATCGTTTACCTGACTCACGCAGCATTCTGTGATCTCAACATACACGCCCTTATTAATCATTACAAGGAAATAATCTAAATTGAATATAGCTGCAAGCAGCAATGAAGGGGCTAAGTAGTCAAGGAGGGTGCAGTCACCATAGTGACTTGATTGGATCACATTAAAAGCGTGGCTGTAAGTACTGAGGAAAAAAAAAATAAAAAGACTTTCGCTCATTGCAGTGTCCCCAGTTGTCAAATAATGCAATTTTTTGGGATGACCTCAGGAAGAGGAGAAATCTTCCAACTTCATCCTCCATCTTCTGCCACTGGACTCTACAGTAGCCTCTAGAAGTGTTTAGTAAAAAGGTTTAAAATTTGGCACACATATTGGGGAAAGTCCCTTTATTCTTCTTCATCTCGGATCAAGCCGAGTTTCAAGTATCCTGTGACATCAGTTTCTGCCATATTAAATTTTCTGCAAAATTGGACTTTCATAGGCCACAAATTATTCTAATCTCCAACAATGGTACAGATGATCTTTGGGCCAAACCTCACAAAAGTTGGATGTATTTTCGATTTTCAAAGAACCATTCAAAATCAGCAGCGAAGCTACCCAACACGATGTCAGGCTATATCTCCAAAATGGTTTCATGTACAGGACTCCTTCCTGAAATTGTCCAAAATATGAATCATTTGACCACTGGGGGGCTTCTCCTGTTATTGCTTACAGTCACGCTGTTTGGTCCCCACATCACTGCATGTAGTTATATCTTATTTTACATTAGGTTTTTCTCAGATGCAGCTCTGATTGATTTAATGTCTCACATTAAACTTGTAGAAGCAGCCTCCTGTTTTCTCCAAGTATACAATTAATCTTATACAGTGCCATCTGAACTCTTCAGCACTCTCTTCTCTTTCAGTATTCCTCCTTCTGCATCCTCCAGATTATCTCCACTCAACTGCTATGTTGCTCCAGTCTTATCTTTCATCCTTCTGTTTCTTGCTCCTCTTTGTGATCAACTCCCAGTACAATCTGCTGATGGCGCCACTGGCCTACTACCTATGAGGCACTGGTTGGCACTGCTGTGTCCACCAAGGGCAACAGAGAGAAACTGATGGATCTAAGGCAAAAGAAAAAAAAACAGAACAAAAAGCAGCTATGTGGGAAAAAAAATGAAAAGGATGAAAAGACAAAAAGGATAGATCAATCAGGTAAAAGAGAATGAGAGAGGTAAAAGAGAAATGGGAGGGAAAGAAAGAGCAGAGAGAGGTTCTGTCATGTTGGATGAAAGCTGTGCCTACTGGGTAGTGGGCACTGGGTAGCGCCACTGATCCTGCCACCCTCACAGCAGGGGTGTGTGAAGTCACAAAGTTGAACAGATGACACAGGCACACACAAACACAAACCTGCACTGGATCTTCAGCACAGTCCTCTAAAATGTATAAAACAGCTGGTAAACCCCTCATCATACCCATTTAGAAGGATATGCAAGAGATGAGCATAGAATGAGGTGAAGAGTGGATGGTGAATGGATGGCAGAATGCTGGTGCTCACTTTCGTTTTGTCCTCCAGCAGTAGTGTGTGTATGTAGGCCAGTGTCCCAGGGCACACTTGGCTGGGGTGACAACAGTTGTAGCCGACAGATTTGCCTCCATCTTGCCTGAGGTCTCACAGTCAGCGATCTGTCTTTTCTATCTATTCCCAACCCTGCCGGATGGATAGATTACAGCTCTGCTTAATAATCTTCATACTTACAGTACAGAGTGTGAATATCTTCTGGTGAATTTATAGCAACTACATTTTAACTGCTAAAGATGCAAATAAGTTCCCAATTTAAGAGTGAGAAAGACAAGTTAACAGGGCTGCACAGTATCAGTTATTAGCCATCTACCTTTATAATACTTGGTTTGCATTAACAGTAATGAGAAAGGGATGCACTGGTTAAGTATCTGGCAATGATGAAAGCTGTCTGTAGGGTGATTTTGTAATACTTGAACTGCTGTGTTTCCCAGATAAACTGTCCATACTTGCTCTTATCTGAAAAAAATATTTAAACCTATATGCATACTGCATATAATAATAATTTCATTGTATAAAATCAATCCAGAATATAATCCTAGCACATGAAATGAAAAGAAAAACTGAAAAGTTAAAGTTGAATTTTAGTATTTTGGAGGGATCATGGAGT
This sequence comes from Paratilapia polleni, assembly GCA_015106735.1. Lineage (NCBI taxonomy): Eukaryota > Metazoa > Chordata > Actinopteri > Cichliformes > Cichlidae > Paratilapia > Paratilapia polleni. Next base: position 2,187 of record VUQI01041676.1, on the reverse strand, counting down.
ACCTGGTAAAGTGCCAACTGGGGTAGCTGCAAAAGCCATATGTACTACTATAGTAGTGATGCAGTACTAAGAACCATCTTAGATCTATTACCTGGAAGTCAGATGTCTTATGTTTGGTAAAGTAGAGTGAACGTGAGGGACAAGAATCATAATCAGATGATAAGAACCATCAAGGCAGTGAGATGAAGGGTGTGGGCCAAATATGTCAGTGGTTTTACTTAGTTATCCTGCATGATTTTAAGCATACAGAAACTGACCCACTGCATAAAGTCAATATGCATCAATACAACAGAAATGCTGCTGCTCAAGGGGTCGCATTTTTATAGGTTTAGTATCAATTTCACTAAAACCATATAAAAATGGTTTCTGTATACATTTGCTAGTACTCACCTTAACAAAAATACATGTGCTTTAATAACTGTTTCATAAGCCAAACTAACATAACTTTTGAACATTTAACAAAAGAAATACAGCAGTGACCAGAAGATAAAAGGAGACAAAAAAGCTAAAAGAAAGATACAAACAAGTAGGTCTCAACAGATTGAGCGAGAGAGACAGGAAGAGTGCAAGAGAGAGAGGTGAGGAGGCAGGATGGCAGAGAGGGCACTCCGACAGCGAGGAGAGAAGAACGCGGCAAGGTCTCGTCACCGGGCCAACGGGCCCACCACTGTCAACATCATGGCACTCTGTGGTACACACACAAACACACACACACACGCACACACGGCTGGCCGACGGCCCTCCCAGCTGCCCTATCCGTAACTGTCTGATTAGTTGTGCTAAGCAGCCCCTCCCCTGCCAACCATGGTGCCATCTGCTACCCAACAACATGGCCGCCGACCAGACAAGCAAGCACACACACACACACACACACAAACATGCACAGAAACACACAGAAAGCCTCATACCTGGCACTGCACTGCTGCTGTCACACAGAGACACACACATCAAACTTCACAGACACAGGTGTAGCCCAAAGGTATCAACACATAACATTCACACAAAGACGTGCACGCAGATTCATCTAATTGCATGCTCGCAAACAAGTTAACGCACATCATGAAACAAGACTGCTCCAAGCATGCATGCGCACAAACACACACACACACACACACACACACACACACACACACACACACACACAGAGACAAGAAGTGCATGCAGTTGCCGTAGAGGCTGCGTGCGTGTATGTACGTGGTGACAGTGGTTAGACACTGTTAATGCCAGGTAGAAAGAGCGATGCTGTGCTCAAGTGTGTGTGCACTCGCTGGCAGCGCTTGAAGGTTCATTATGGCCCCCGCCTCTCCTGAGCGTCTGCAGCCCGCGTGGCGCCCCGGCCCTTTTATTCCGGGCCGTGATTGGACAAGGGCCTCCCGCCGAGTTGGTTTGCAGCAGTTTTGTCGCGCCCAGATTTCACTCGCTGCTCAAAGCGAGCCTCTGGCGGGACGCGGCATCTGCTGCCTCACCTTCCTCATTTACACTTCTCCGCCCTCGCACACACACACACACAGAGATCTGTTCACCGCCTTTCCAGACCTTGCTATCACGATGTACAACAGAGGGGAGAAAAAAAATAGGTAGAGGTACAGAGGGAACGCAGCAGTGTGACATGTTTAATAGAGTTTGGGGAACTTTGTGTATAAGAGTCACAGCAGTTGGTCAAGAGTTTTATCTGTCTTTTAGCATCCATCTTCTGCTTTCAGGGTCACAGAAAGGAGACTGTGGCCTTAAAACACAGAAACTAGCTCAGTCTATATGCTTGCTTGTCTATTTCCCTCACTGCTCTCTCGCTGCTAATTTGGTGCACTTTAATTCAATTCAATTCAATTCAATTTTATTTATATAGCGCCAAATCACAACAACAGTCGCCTCAAGGCGCTTTATATTTTAGGGTAAAGACCCTACGATATAGACAGAACCCCAACAGTCAGATGACCCCCTATTAGCAAGCACTTGGCAACAGTGGGAAGGAAAAACTCCCTTTTAACAGGAAGAAACCTCCGGCAGAACCAGGCTCAGGGAGGGGCCGCCATCTGCCGCGACCAGTTGGGGATGAGGGGAAACAGAAGAGAGCAGAGGGAGACAGGACAAAAAGGCACACCTATGGGAGAGAGACAGAGTTAATAATAGCTAATGATTAAATGCAAGTGGTGTATAAACACATGGAGAGTGAAAGGAAGTGATGAA
>VUQI01041670.1:13232-27560 GCA_015106735.1 Paratilapia polleni | reverse complement strand
CCAACTTTGAAGCAAGATTTAAACAACACCTTAAACTTGAGAATTTTACAACAGAAAAACGGTCTCTTGAAAACATTAAAAGGGGACAAAGGTTTTTTTATATTTTATAATATATCTATCTATATATATATATCTATATATATATATATATATATCTATATATCTATATAGATATCTATATATATATCTATATATCTATCTATATATATATCTATATATCTATATATATATCTATATATCTATATATATATCTATATATCTATATATCTATATATATATATATATATATATATATATATATAGATAGATAGATAGATAGATAGATAGAGATATAGATATAGATATACATAGATAGATAGATAGATAGATAGATAAAGAGAGAGAGAGAGAGAGAGAGAGACACACACACAATATATATACACAATGCTGGATGCTCATATTAAAGGTGTCCAAAGATTAGGTCAGAGTAATCCCTGTGAGGAAAAAGCTCAGGTTCAGACAGTTCAGACACTTGATTTCCAACATTTTGTTTCTACTCTTGTGCTGTGCTGACATCTTCTCATAACAGACTTCCTTATATGCTCATCTTAGCTGCAATGATGGCTCTGAGTGTCCCTGAGATGATGAGGCGGGGCATACAAGCACCGGGTTATGTCTGCAGAAACCAGACGAGGGGCAGCCAATCAGAAGAAAGTGAGCTTTTTGAGGGGAATGCCCCTAAAGAGACAAGAACTAAAACATCCTGTTTCATACAGAGGGTGAACTAAAGGGCTACATAAGGGTCCAGTATAAGATAAATAAGGATATTTTTACACTGTGAATTATACAAAGCTATTCAAGTGAAGCCCACAATTAAAATAAATAGATAAATAAATAAATTAGTATTATAAGTCCCCTTTAAAATCTTCTGTCATTTCTCTCACCTCTAACAGGCTGTCCCCCACAAGCGCCACTAGCAGCTTGTGGCCACTGCGTTGGCGCACCATGGCAGCATTTTCTGAGGCATACATGCAGGTGAAGTCAAACATGGCTACATCAGGCTGGCCGTAATGGTTGATGGCAAAGTCCAGTGTGGGCAGCTGGTGGTTGGTTGAGAAATCTGCAGCTTCACACGCGTAAGACAGCAAGGCAGCCTGGTCTACATTAGCTCTGGACAGCAAAAGCTCTGTGTCTGCGTAATCCTGCAGGAGAAACAGGTGAGATCAGAAGTGGCATTAACATAACAACTAATAAAAAGGAATAAAATGGAGAGATGTCCAGAGGAAAGTGCTAGAACTTGAACCATCAGTAGTTCTCAAATTAGCAATAGTTTTCAAAATTATGTTGGCAGCTGTCACAGAAAAGAAGTGGTGAGTCCAACATACATATATTACAGGTGCAAATAAGGGTCAAATGAATATGTTTGGGACAAATACAAACATGTATATAATTAAATTCCAACTGAAAAAGATCTATATAACAAAACTGAAATGCACAACCCCTTTACCACAGAGAGCCCCAAGGATTTGCACTGGAATAAACTGTGGTGTTCACAGGTCTCTCTCTAACATGTAGCATCAAATAAATCACTGCATGCTTTCAAAGTGACATGTTTTCACAGAGGGCAGTAAGAGGTGCAATTCTTCCATCTTCAAGCTCTGGTTTTCCAATGGTGGTGTGTGAAGGGAAGGGCAGGGTAGTGGAAGATATTAACAGGGGCTGTTTTCTGATTTGTGGTGCTGCCTTGAACTGTGCTGACTAACCTCTATCCTCCCCACCCTTCCTCTATCCCTTTAAAAAGGGGCTGGATTGAGCATTTTGATTGCTATAAAAGGAACTCATCAGGACACTGCATTAAAAAGAACTTCCAGAAGTAAGTTATGCCTACATAATTCAAATCCCCTCTGGCTTTGGAACTCAGTGTATACCCAAATGTCATTATTGTCATTAGCTCCCTATGAAAACACAAACAGACCTGCACATACATGCACAGGCACAGCTCAGAAACACCAGATTATGAGGAATAAATGTGTATATGTAATACAGCTAAAAATTATCTAAAAAAAGAGGACTGTAAGTCTTTGCGTAAAAACTTATTGCAGACATCTCTGAAGCATTTAGATTCTTCAAGGCCACACAACTGTAGCACACCTTCAGTAATGTCTGTACACAAAGACAGACATGTAAAAAGGCCTTTCCGGTTTCCTGTGTAAAGTGGCCAGGGAAGGGAAACTACCGTATATAGCGAGGACACAAATACTCAGCAAGTGCTTAAGCTGGCAGTTTGTCCCTGAATACTGTTGGCTTGGTTAGACCATTAGGCAAATGCTGGGTGAATTTACAGAGAGAATAAAAGACTGAAAAAATGAAAGAGTGTGAAGAAAAAAAGACAAGAAGGGAGCGACAGAAAGAAAAATTTTTTTTGTTTTGCGCATGCATACATTTAGTACAAAAAGACACACACACACCACCATGAGCTCTGGGCTTTGATCACTCACATGTAGAATGACTCCTTTCTCCAACAGGCTCTGTTTTTTGGCAGTCATCACAAAGTAATGTGTGTCATCCTTGTAGTAGACGATATTTTCCAGGTCAATGCCTAAAATGACCAATAGAAAGATGTAGTGTTACATACCAAACACAGTAATTTTCCTTTTTGCCAGAACTGACAGTCTTGACGTCATTTGGGCACAAGAGCACCAATTACACGTCTCAAAGCACATAACGAAAGGCCCAGGGACACTGTCATGTCAGCGACAAACTGTGGCAGGCTTGGCATCAAACCTAAGTATTTTAATTGTGTGAGCTGACAAATTCAAAACTCTGAGTAGAGGACCGATTATTCAACTGCTTCCAGTTGCTTCCACTAGCTGGAGATCTTACAGTTACCAATAACAAAAAAAATTTAACATATTTTATGTTGTATCCAAAGGTCTTATACTGTATCACACAGTAACATAGACAAAAAGCAATGGAGCAGAATGGAGTTGTGACAGACCAGTTGCTTCTCTGAGGTCTTGAAAGAACTTCTGATTGAAGATAAAGGCCACACCGCTGATCTCCTCAACTTTTGCCTCCGCCGTTGTGTTCCTGTTAATGAAGTTAGCAGTGATGGCGATGGCGAGCTTTCCCCGAAATTCCTTACGCCGAAATCCTGCAGAAGAGTACAGAGGGGTGAGAAAGCAAACAAGGCCTGAAGGTCAGAAACCAGGACTAACTGAAGTTAACTGCGAGAACATGTGTTTAAAGTTTCCAAATCATAAAATAAGTTTAACAAATATATATATATTTGCTACTAGAAACCTTTCGAGTGCATACTATAAACTGTAGATACACTGCCCCCTCCAAAACACTCAAATTAGGGGAAACACTCATGGTGCTCAGCTCCACTGAGGTTTCCTTTGCCAGTGTGGCAATGTGTGTGGCCCCAACACTCATAGGAAACAGAGAGCCAATTCAACAATTCCTATTCTGCTGTGCTGGGAGAGCAAATACTCTGAAGTTGAATGCAGAAGCCTGACAAACACAAGCAAAGATGTACACAAGCGCTCATTCAGCCATGAGGAGCAGAGTGAGGTCAGACATCCAACCACAGCTGCACACAAGTGAGATCATAATCACTCTGACTGGCCTCCAGCTCGACTTATAAAAAATAAGTAGCACCGTTTTTGCTTTGTCTTGTTTAGACAACTGCATTACTGATGCATTATTCCCGGTCTTGCCTGGTAGTGTGTTTCGCCTTCCATCTGCTCCAATAATGACATCAAACTCCAGCTCGCTGACAGGGTGTGTCTTAGGGTGGACCTCAGCTCTCCAGCCTATTTCTAAGAAAACACAGAATGTGTAATCAGACAGAAATGCATCAACAGAGTCAGGCTTAGAGCCTCTGACAGATAGTTCTCTGACAAAACACATGGTCTCTTTCCATTCATTTTTTTTGGACATGTTTAGCAGCAGCTTCATTTACTTACTTTCACTCTCCTGGTCTTCAGGGGGCTCAATAAGACCCTTAAATTCTACGTTCACATGGATCTCAATGCCCAGCAGGAGAGCCATTTTGAGCAGCATTAGCTGAAGCTGACGAATACCTACAATACAGACACAGTGAGAAAGGATATGTGAATTAACTTTCAAAAGTAAAACCTACACATCACTTCCTACATGCAAATGGGATTTTTTTTTTTTTAAAGTAGTATAAGCAGAGGACCACAAGAGTATCACGTCTACTCACTGATATGATCGATAGCACCAGCACAGAACTTCCCATAGAACTTCTTGGCCCCTAGACCCCTGAGATCCTGGATGGTAAAGGGCCAGAGGTGCAGCACATTGTTTCTGGAAAAGGCATCTCTCTTCTCCAGAATCACAACTTTGGCCCCCAGGAAAGCCAGCTCGATGGCTGTACGTAAGCCACATGGCCCCGCACCAATGATCAGACACTAAATACAGAATGATGCAGATGTTTTAGACAGTTTATAGGAGGCAAGCTAAATCAGTCCCAAACTTGCTCTCAGTGGACTCATAATCCACCTATACAAGCATCAGTGTGAAACCCCACGCTAGCATTTCACATCCCACTTCTTAATAAAACTGACCTGCTCTTTAACAGGCTATACCACTGTGTTCCCTTCATATTATACTATAATTATGGGCAGCTATGTGGAAAAAACAATTCATTGCCCTAACGCTAAGTCTAAATTCGAGATATCTGAAATTTCTGATAGTAAAGACATCTCCCACTTAGTGGAAAAAAATAAAGATTTCAACAAACCCAGTGATAACAAACCCAGAGGATCATATTTTTCAGTTTGTTAGCCATGACTGGGAACAGGAGCCACAACCAAGCCACCTAATCCAGCCTTAGAAAAAACAAGTTTCTAATTATGCAGGCTTACCTTTGTGTTGGCACAGGCACGGCCTTTCTTATACTCCTTATGGCTGGCCCTCTTGTCCAACTTGGCCCAGAGAGCCTTGGCTTTCCAGTAGTTGAGTTTGGACTTGAGCTTGTGATAGAAAACCCTGTGATCGCTGGGCTTTACTTCCAGGTGGTCACATAGCTCCTGGAAGGCCTTGAGTGTGCCTTTACATGTGGACGCCTGGACAAAGTTGTCGAACAGGACATGGGACTGGTTCACCCAATCTTCTCCAGCTGCACCGGCACCTCCATCCCCCATGGTCCAGACTTACTGGCCGGGCTGCGAGGGCCCTTCACCCCCCCCCCGGTCCAGCCCCAGCTCTGGAAAAATACCCTCTCTCTGGTGGAGAGCTTTAACTCCCAGCCTCAGGAATCATCATTCTGTCAAAGAGAGGGAGTGAAGTAAAACAGAGTGAATAACAGAAGATAATTCAACATTTGGCTGCAAAGTGTAGTACTGTATAAAAAAAAATATCACATGCAACAATTTTGGAAAAGAAGCACATATGCAAGATTACAGTTTTCAAACAATCCAACATCTGTGATTGCCGCTATATTCACAGATGTGTGTGTGTGTGTGTGCAGTGCAACCCAAGGAAATTTGTTGAACATGGGAATAGAGAATTCCACACTGGTACGTTGTTGTACAGTACTTTACATCAGCCATTTAATGCCAGTTCTTCACAGCACTACATTCATTAGTCCTACTGATGAGAATCTGCAATCGACAGTGTTTGATCTGACATAAAGAAAAACTTCAATTACAGACCATATAAACTTCATCTCATTTCAAGGAACCAAGCTAAAGGTGCCTTTGTCTTCCTTTTCCTTTTGGCACCCTCTTAAGGGTCATTCCATGTCAATGTCCATGTATTCAGGAGCAAACTGCCAACTTCTTTAGAAAGAGCAAGTTTCTGTTAATATTATAACCTAAATTTGTGATGGTGTCCTCTCTCTCATTTATGTTTTTTTCTGAGAAGACTAATGACAGTAGAGACGTGAAATTTTGCATAATTCCTATTAAAAAGTGTATCTTTCACCTGAAATTTTTTGATGAATTTGAATTTGATGAATCCAGACTGAATGGCCGTTAATGAAATGGATCTAAATCTATTTAACCAAACAACTTTACTGTATGTATGACGGCTGGTCGCCGTCTTTCCTCTGCAACATCATGACCTTAAACAACCTCTTGTGTTTCTAGGCATGGAGCTGCCAGACACAGGAAAGGTACTGAACCCACACAAAGCCAGACAGGAAACACACAGGGCACAAGTACATAGAAGTGTCCTCGCGGCACAGGATCACTTTAGACACATTCCAGACACAGGAAATTTTCAGTTCACTCCTAAAAACACTGCAAAATAACACACAACCCTACTCAGTCAAGAAAATGATCTAGCTCTAATAAGAGTCTGTGAATAAGCTAGATGGCTAGGATTATGATTTTATCCACTATGCAAGCTCTTTTTTAATCGTTGTTTTACACGCTATGACATGCAGTACTGAATCTTTATGTCTTCTGCTTTTTAACCTTCAGGGGTAAGAGATCATTCATGTTCACTGATGTCTGTAGCTTTGCTGTTATGAATGGAATGTCCCATGTCTAACTCTAAGGGGATTAGGCAGTAAAAGCACACTTAAACATCAGCATTACCCAACATTAGTCCAAGTGTGAAAGGGAGATAACAATTCAATTCAATTCAATTCAATTTAATTCAGTTCAATTCAATTTTATTTATATAGCGCCAAATCACAACAGTCACCTCAAGGTGCTTTATATTTTAGGGTAAAGACCCTACAGTATTAGACAGAAAACCCCAAGAGTCAGATCACCCCTTATGAGCAAGCACTTGGCAACAGTGGGATGGAAAAACTCCCTTTTAACAGGAAGAAACCTCCAGCAGAACCAGGCTCAGGGAGGGGCAGCCATCTGCCACCGACCGGCTGGGGGTGAGGGGAAACAGAAGAGAGCAGAGGGAGACAGGACAAAAGACACACTATGGGAGAGAGGCAGAGTTTAATAATAACTAATGATTAAATGTAAGTGGTGTATAAACACATGGAGAGTGAAAGGAAGTGAATGAAGAGGAAATGCTCAGTGCGTTATGGGAAGCCCCCAACAAGGCTAGGCCTATTGCAGCATAACAGAGAAGATGAGGATAGAAGAAATCATACAAAGCTCCATTTTAAGAGCTCAATTGGAAAACAATAAAAAAATTAAAAAAAATAAAAAAAAACAACAAAAAACATGGTTGATCTGGTTTATTTGGTGGTTCATTTGTTCTTAACTAAGCAGCAACTCTGTTTTACATTTTCTCTGAGCAGTTATGCAGAAACTTGTCTTGCTTCTTTAAAGTATCAGCTAGTAAAATTAACTAAACCATAAAAAGTTTGACATGCTGGGAATAACTCTTGTTTACTTTCTTGCAAAAGGTTAGATGAGAAGACATAACATCTCATGTCTGTAAGGTAAATAACAAGTTACAGTCAGGCTGTCAGCTTAGGATAGTATAAAGAATGTAAGTGAGGGTGAAAAAAAAGTGGCATGGCTCTGTACACATGCAACATAGTCTGGCAAGCAGTCACTCTGGTGGTGTTTGTGCTGCAACATTGTTTAGGTAGGAGTACCTTTAAAGGTAACATCCACATGAAACCCAGGATTAAAGGATTCCCATCAGAAAATGCCATTTTAGCAAGATGATTAATGTTATTTAGTTTACCTGTTAGTGTTTTTAGGCAGACATTTTCAGACATGTAAAGTATATTTACACTGACCCATTTCTATTTAAAAGCTTGAGCTTTGTACTCCACTGTCCAGGATGCTGAGCTAGTTCATGAAAACTAATGTAGCCCCAATCCCAGTGGTGACACATGATGAAAGGAAGGCAGGTACAGAGGTCAGCTGACCTCCTTTTCACACCCTGCCAGCTCCTCACTGCAGTGAAAACAGCAGATCCTAGTTTTGGCTCTGCCTCAGTAAGTAGAGATCAGGACTACTGGGAGCAGTGGCGACACAGACAGAAAGAGCCCTTTACCAGAACAACCAGCCACATCATTTCCTCTTTATCGTAACTTGCAATGTGTTTTATTAGAAAAAATAAAAACAAACACACACACACACACACACACACACTAACAAACACCAGGACAGCCATCTGCACCTGCTAAGTTGTAGTAAAAGTTTGTGGTTGGAGATCTGCATGCACATCTGTGCTCAGTGACAGTCCCTAGAGCATACATTTAGTAGCTTATATACAAAATACTGACACACACAAGTCCCTCTGTATGAAAGTAAAGATTAGACCAATTAAAAACTCAAATCTAAGATTGTATTATCTAGCCACATCACACAGATTTATAGATTGGTATAAATGTTGTCTGATATGTGCTAATTTTTTTTTTTTTTTTTTTTTAAACAGAGCTGCAGAGAAAAGATGCTTGGTCTAATTTAGAAATTGTGCAATTACATTGTGGTCATGGTAAGTTGCTACATAGTTTTTGAAATACATTATTGTGAAGTTAAAAAGGCACAAAGTGAAAAAAAATGCAAATAATCAAAGCTCAAAAAGCACCCATGAGAAGCATAAATATTGGATGTAATGGACAGTTTTCCTCATTTTTAACACTCAGTTCCCTTCACTAGAAGAAAGTTCTCTTTCAAACATTCGTTTCAGTGTCTCACTCCTCAGAAGCTCCTATATCATTACTCCAGCCAGCATTGACTGGCAGTCGTGACGCCTGCGTCTAGGAGGGGTCACCCTCCTCCTCCCTATAAAAGGGGTTGACACAGCGTTAATCGCCATTCAAATTCCTCTTCTCGCTTTACTTAGAAACCTCATCTCTCCTGACTGCTAACGTGACAGCTAGCTTAACAGTCCACTTGAGCAAGCTAACACCTTGGTCACCGGGCGCTAGCATTGCTCGCGTTTCCAGTTGCCTACTCTTCGCCATAGAGCCAGGTTGGAGAGTGTGTTAGCTGCCACCATGCACCTAGCACAACAGCTAGCTGACCAAGCTAACTGTATTAGCTACACACGGTCACCAAGCCGAGTAGCAGAAGTGCTAGCCACCATACTAGCCAGGTCACTCTAGCTCACCACAGCTATTCGACCCACAAGAGCTTACATGCTCTTTGTCCAGTTAGGGCTTTACGCATTTATGTTGAAAGGACAGAGGCTTTCAGGAGGTCTGACCAGCTGTTTGTTTCTTGGGCTAAGCCACATGTCGGCAAGCCTATTAGTAAACAACACCTTTCCCACTGGATTGTGGGGGCAATTGAGTTGGCCTATTCCAGCAGGGGCCTGCAACCCCCTGCGGGGCTTTGTGTGCATTCCACTAGAGGGATGGCAATTTCTTGGGCCCTCTTTAGGGGTGTCTCTATAGAAGATATATGTGCAGCAGCAAGCTGGGCTTCACCTTTGACCTTTGCAAGGTTTTATAGGTTGGATGTCACTGCACCATCTCTGGCTCACACCTCCTAGGATGGCAGTCAGTTAGTCGATGAGCTTCTCTGGCAATCCAGGAGTCTCCCCATAGTGAGACACCGAAACTAATGTTTGAAAGAGAACTCGAGGTTACCTATCTCGTAACCCCGTTCTCTGATAACATGAGTGAGGTGTCTCACAAGATCAACCTCCTTGCATAAAGCGAGGAAAAGGTGAGGTTATCTTGAATGGCGATTAACGCTGCGTCAACCCCTTTCATAGGGAGGAGGGTGGCCCCTCCTTGACGCATGCGTCAGGACTGCCAGCCAATGCTGGCTGGAGTAATGATATAAAGGCTTCTGAGGACAACACTGAGGGTGCGTTCCCCATAGTGAGACACCTCACTCATGTTATCAGAGAACAAGGTTACGAGATAGGTAACGTTGAGTTTTTTGTATATTACAACTTCTGTCTTCTCCCAGAAGTAGTTAAGCTGAGGGACCAGCATCAGCATGAACAAGAGTAGTCCTCTTTACCGGTTGATCTGCACATTTGACAGTGTCTTCCAGTACACAACCACTGTCAAAGGAGGGCACTGTCAAAAAGTACAGCTATTCAGACGTGGGTCTGAACAGCCACACCCACCTGCTGTTCAAAAATTCTGTTTACGGGGGGCAGCCAATCAGAAGAAAGTTGTCTTAAAAGGAGCGTGAATGGAGCTAAAACAACATGTTCTAAGCAGTTGATTAACTGAGGGGCTGCACCAAGGCCCAAAATAAGATAAATAAGGATTACTTTTAACTGGGAAAGTTAATCCATTCTGGTAGAGTCTAAGAATAAAATAATATGGAGCTGGAAATGAGCATAATAATCCCCCTTTAACAGACAATGATCAATCATTTTCCTTTTTTCCCAATTTCAAAAAAACTCTAGCATACTGTTCACATAAAGAATATCAGGTGGCATATCAATACTGGATTTTTTGGCTCCCTAGAAATCAGGATCAGCATCAGTCCAAACAACCCAATATTAGTTGGGCTCTAGTGCCAAGTCCACATATAGTGTATAAAAACCTTAGTTATTGTGCCTAATTAGCTGCTTTCAGACCCTCTAGAACCCTCTGGGAATGTTTTAGATCAGGAATCTATCAGGAGACTATAGTTTGTATCAGTCAATTCATCACATCATTAAAACAAAAAAGCCTTAAATTTCTATCCTGAATCCTTGAACAATCTTGGGAGGACGGTAACAAAGTTTACAGAGACATGTAAAGAGCAAAGCATGGGAAATTAGAAGATGCTATAAACTTCATGTCACACTTTTGAGGAAGGTAACAGTAAACATCTAAAACATTTTAAAGCCTGTCAAAAATGGCACAGCTCAGACAAGCACTCCTGTGACATGCCATACTGTGACCCTTCTTAATGACAGCAATAAAGCTGGCCTATAATTTGAATAATAGCCTCCTACAAAGACCCAGATGCACACTCAAGAGAAGCACCATGTGTTTCTATTAGGGAATGGTGAGGAAGAGACCACATAGATAGGATTTATAGGATACAGTAATTAAGGAAAGTAAGGATTCACTTTATTCTATGATCCATATTCTAAACAAACTATTTTAAGTGTAAAGCAAAAATAAAGGAAACTCGTGTAATGTTAGCTCCTTCTCAATATCCAGTTATCCCGACATCTGGATGAGCTGCAGGATTTCACACATTCACAGAATTCCAACGAGGAGTGCACACACGCATGCCAGCCCTGGTTGCATTACATCATCCACCAATCTAAAAATAGACACAGAGATTAGGCCAGTAGGCCTGTTTGTAGACATGTTTGACAGCGTGATTTTTATGTAAACACCATCTCTATGAAAACCAAATGTTTCCAACCATCAGCAAAAATAAATAAGTATATTATATTTTTTTTTCTTTGTTTTGGTTATTTTTTCCTGCCTTGGTTACATTGTATAAACAATCTGGGACATAGTCTGTTTTTAATTTAATTTACATTCCACAATCTTAGACAGCCACAGACTTGAAAAGCTTGCAGGTTCAAAATATGTCACTTCCTTTATGAATCTGTGAGAACAAATTACTGAGGAGAATCAGATGAGTTTGGTGTGGCTGTTTACTGAATTCCGACATGGTCACTAAAATCAACCCAGAGGCTCTGAGGCAGAATTCCTTTGCAGCCATGCAGACATGGAATAACTGGGAAGACTGGGCTAACAGCTTGTTTCTGTGTCAGTGCGTATACTTTAATCCTCCATCCGTCCCCATCTCAGACATGACTGATGCTCAAAGGACACACAAGACAAAACAACCCATACAAATTCCCTGAGAATTGAATAACGCCACAATTATAAATTACAAGCAGAACATTTAGTCCATCTAACTTGTAGAAGACCGTGACCAATTTTACCAGTTCTAAAAACCTGTAATAACAGCTGGATTTTACTGATTTATATCTGTTTATTTCATTCTGTTTGCCTCAGGATGAATTCCATTTTGGCTTTGTTCCTGACAGTTAATGATCACCTTAACATCCTGTTTGCACTCATTATGATAGTTGCTGAAAATAGCTACACCATAATACTAATTAGACTGCAATCCAACAACAGGTGTGGTCTATTCATGGTGTGCCTGCAAGCTGTAAATACATCATACTAACAACAAAAGTGGAGTAGTTAACTCTAACTTCTTCTTTACTTGTTGGTCATCATTATGTGCACATCACTAAAACTAGCAATTAGAAAATGGTCACAACCATCTGTATGAAACACAAACGTATGCAGAATCCTTCCAAAAGTTCCTGTATCCAAATCCAGATTCGGATTGTCTCCAAAAGTGGTCCAGAGCTTGAAAAGTGACTCCAAAAGTGAACACATTCTAAATTGGGCCAAGTAAAATTATCATGCAAATCCATTCATTACTTTTCAACAATTCTGCTAACAACCACCTAAAAAACAAAAGCATTGGTGGAGGTGATAACATGGTATGACAAAAGTGTAATAAAACACTTACAGCTTAAGTTGCAGGGGTGAGAGGCCATAGTCAGCATACTATAAACCTGACACAAGACTGACCTGAGGGTTGCAACGATAAAAATGGCAGCTATTTCCTGTTATTTTCTACTAATAAGCATGCAGATAATGTGAATGTGGGTAACCGGTACTGAAACTGCTCCTAAAATGACTCCCTGCCAGACCTAAGCACCGTGGATTAACGACTCTTCTGGCAGAAATCCCCGACATTATGATGCCTACAGCTACAATTTCCTTATCAAAGGAGTGTATCTGCATCTGTGTGCAGTTGTGCAAAACAATAAAAGTGCTTTCAAGCAAGTCTATTCATAAAATTTGGCCGTTTTCCCCACATACTTAAAAGAGAGTCCTTTCTTGTAGCAAATCCTTGTACTCATATTTTACAAGGAGTGAATGTTTGACAGACATGCTCATCATCAACTATTGCAAACCACAGTTGTAAACCACTAGAATTAACTTCTTGTATGCCTCCACCAAACAGTCAACTTACAGTTTACATCCACGTCTGTCCAGAATCACATTATGTAGTGAATACTTTAATTTATGACCACGAAATTATAGTGTCACCTATTAAGCCTCCGTCCAAACTGAAATATAGTCATGATGACTGCTTCTATTTCTGAGTTAGGGCACTGAGAAAAAGTCAACAAATGTGTTCTTTGAAAAAAAATTTCATGTTTCAATGTAGCAGACTTTTTGGAGATAAAATATCATCACTACATCATATTATATTATTAGTGTGAAATTTTTTTATATTTATTGCAAGAATTCCTGATATTCCTGTCATAACCAAAAATGTGTTCTGTGAGGCCACAGTGACCCTAACCTTTCAAAACCAAATTCTAATCAGTTCTACCTTGAGTCCAAGTGTGTTTTTGCCAGATTTGAAGAAATACCCTCAAGGCTTTCAGACTGACAACCCGAAAATATAATGCCTCTTGGCACAGCTGTCACCAATACAGAGGTAGGGCTGGGCAATAAAACGATAAAGATAACGATTGTGAAATAACTTTTCCCATATAGAAATATGAGACATGATCAATATAAAGTTGATAGAACTCATTCCATCCATGTTTGGACACCACACAACATGAAAGGCTAATGACAATAAGAATAGCGCCTCGCCAAACCAATCATGTGGCTGGAATAGAGTTATAGCCAGGTCAGGCTAGGTTGATGCACAGAGTGTAGGAGGAGCAGCTGGCAGCAGCTCTTGTTAATGTTTGGGCTACTGCAGCCGTACACACCAGTACATTAGGAGTGTGAGCAGACAAAAGACAAAATGACAACAGAAAATGTTAAAGAACATAAAACGGATACAGCCCAAGACTGAAAAGACAAGGACATAGTTGAAAAGAAGGGTCAGAGGAGTTTGGTAGTGTGGAGATATTTGGCTATCCAAAGTCCGACAAAGAAGCAGAGTAGCACAGAGAAACTGTGTAGAAAGCACGTTTCCACAAAGGCAGGCAACGCCACAAATCGTTTTTACCATCTGAAGCAGTGCCATCCTTGCGCAGTGGACCGTTTACTTGCACAATGCAATGCACACACACAATTCAAAACTTTACAGTCCCAGACTCTTTCTCCCATAACATGCCTTACGACAAAAAACGAAGAGACACCGTGACATCTCAAATGCAACAGCCTACTTTATTGTATAAGACACAATGCCAATTAAGCACAGTCGAAAATGTCAGATTTAAGCAGCTGATTAAATCATTACCAACTCCCTGGCCATAAACATTTCTCTCAGACAGCACTTTCCCAGCTATACACGGAGTATAGAGAGACGTTTGAACGGTTGTGTCATATTTTGCTACCACATCAGATTTGTGGTCAAATCACACATCTGATCTATATATGAGCCTCACTGCCCACTTCACTGAGACAGTACTGCACTTCTTGTGCCTTTTTTTTTTTTTTTTTTTACTTTTTTTTTTTTTTTTTTTTTTTTCTTTGGA
>VUQI01041670.1:0-13212 GCA_015106735.1 Paratilapia polleni | reverse complement strand
TTTTTTTTTTTTTTTATATTTTTTTTTTTTTTTTTTTTTTTTTTTTTTTTTTTTTTTTTTTTTTTTTTTTTTTTTTTACATTTTTTTATGTATTTATTTTTTGCCTCGGAGCACACGGGTACCACAATTGCTTGAAAATGTCAGTTTTGTTTATGTTCCCCTTTGTTTACATTTGAAAGTTTCTTGAATTTGTACTGAGGATATACACAGAATGTCTTTTGTTTGTTGCCTATTTATTTGTGGATTAGTTTCCCAAAGAAACAGATATAGCATAGTTTTTTGAGATGTTATTTTGTATTAATATCTACATTATTTATGTGGAACTGACCAAAGTATTTAGTTTTCCATTTTGTTTGTGTTCTTCTGTAACACCTGAAGCTTTTGACTGGTTAGAATTAAGATTTTATTTTATTATATATACCTGTTACTTATTTAAAATACAGTTGCATAATGTTCTACAGTATATTTATCATGTTCAACTTCTGACAAAAAATAAATAATATTTAAATCAAAATTTACCTTCACACTTAGGAGTAAAAAGGAAACAGAAATAGTGATTTGATTTATATTGTGATATATGTGATATAGACTGATATGAAAAAAATTATTGTGAAAAGACTTTTTTCCATATTGCCCAGCCCTACACAGAGGCATAAAAAATGGTGGGAATATGGACCTTAGGTTGAACTCCATACCACAGCAGCATTATGAACAATATCACAAGAGGTGTCAAAAAAAGGAATGGATAGATACCAATGTACAAAGCATGTTTGTCTAAACCAGGAGATCAAAAGCAGCTTCAATATAATTACCTGAGATGACAGTAATAATGAAATGTCACTCCACACATTATCACTCCATGTTGACAGGATAATGTGCATCAAATTTATGTCAACAGAGTGTATTAATACCTGGATTGCTCACTTTTGTTATAAGTTATTGAGCAGACATACTCATTATAAGTCTATGCAAACCACTGTACTCAGTTAAAGGTTCTAGTCATACACAGGTTTACCCAACAAAAATTAAGACAGTTCTGTCTGTTCACACAGTAGACAGAGCCTCAGAGCTCACAGAGAACACAAACATTTGTTGGCTCAAATTCAAATTCCCTCCGGCTGAGGCTGTCTCCAAACCATTTGGCTTCTCAGTCACTTCTGCTTCTGAAACTGTGCAGCTGAACAGTTCATTTGAGCTCTCACAACTGATGCCAATTTTCACCAAATCTACTAACAAATCAGCTTCCAAGCTACTGACGGTATAAAAGATGGATGTAGCCACTGTGATGTCACCCACTGGTTAGTGAAGTTCAGTTTTGAAGCCTCAAGATGAGTGTTTTTGCAGTTGCCATTTTGGTATTTTGAAACCACATGTGACAAGCAAGAGGCAGCTCTGACTGTGAAATCACACACTCATTAGCTAACAACTTGTCAATCACAAATTGTTAGCTACTGAGCATATCCTGGATGAGCTTCCTTTCTGACACTTAAGAGTGACCAAAATTTACAAAATGGACTTAATGTTTTATTCACTATGGCCCGAAACGAGTGACTGAGACCACAAACTCATCAGGAAAGTGACATCTTTTGGACCGACAGTCTTTTTGCATCCCCAGCTATCGCCGCCTGGTGAACATTAAAAAAAATTCACAGGTTTAAGGCTCTCCCACTCCCACGTAGGCTTCACTTTTCAGACCCGGAAACCACGTGCTAGTAATGCTAGTAATATCAATGCCCTTATCATCTAACCTCTATCAATGTCAACAAGAAAAGCTCCAACTTGCTCCAACAACCCATGTACTTTACAGTACAGCGTAAAAGGACTATCTGAATATTTGTCTATTCGGCTATTTGTTTGTTGCTTACAAAGCACCTAGCAAAAAGTCTTGGACAGTGCTGCTCTGTGAGAACTCTGCTCAGAGAGTGAGGCACACTTCTGTCTGTACTGTTCAGTAAGCTGCAGCACCCAGATGGAATCACTGGACTGTGTGAGAGAGAGAGAAAAAAAAAAAAGCGAAGAAACTAGAGCTCAAGCAATATAGAATTTTTAAGACCAATACTGATACCGATATTTGATTTAAAAATATGGTATATCAGCCGATATTTTTTTTCTTTCAGGCACACAAAACAAACAGATTGTGTAGTTATTTGTTGAGTACTTATTAAGATAATACGATAATGCAGGTTAAAAATAAAGTTTTTTATCATTACAAGTTGTGGATTACTCTTTTACGCTCTGCCTGACACTGCTCTGATCAGCTGGTTGTGGTTTTGATGTTCCAAACCTGTGTGTTGCCAACAGGGAAGTTGCAGAGTGCCCTCTGGTGGACAAACTATGTAACATCAACACTTATAATTTGGCTCAGAGGTGTTTCTCTCGTCTCTTCTTTACTTTTTAAATTTTCATTTATCGGCCAATAACTGAAAATTATTTGCCGATACGATATATCTGTAAATAATATCGGCTGATATATCGGTCGGGATCTAGAAGAAAGAGTTTGTTGCTTCTAATCTTCTCTCTAAGTGATTACTTTAATCATAAATATAGCAGAAATCACAACACAGACATTATTTGAAATCATGTGCATGGTGATTTTGTCAGATAAAATCTGACTGCCACACACACTGGCTGCAAAAGGTCTTGTGAGTGAAGCTCATGGACGAAGAGGGAGAGCAAGATTGAGGGCTGCACGCAAGCGACTGAGGGGTGAGGTGGGAACTAATTTCTATAGATCTCATAGATCTGTGATTACTAAATGAGGCAAAGGTGTAAAATTGCAGCTAAGATATTTTAAATTGTGAAGAAAATATTTTTAAAACTTCTAAATGTCTTTATTTTATTGGCTTGATTGAAACTCAGAATGACTTTAAAACTCTTGTACATATGTAATTAAACAGAATAGCTAAGAAGCTATACCCAGCTCCGCTTGATGTTCTCATATGATCTAATCCAAAAGCATAAAGTGGCTGCTGGAAATAAGTACTCCAAGATTAATACTTGTCCCAGTCTGCTCAGTTGTGCTGCCAAGACAATCCTCAATTATGCACAAATCCGGTCTTAAATGAATCTGAGCCTCATTGCATTTCTGAATCTAATGGGACTATATCCAACCCTTTCCAACCATTAAAGGGAATTTTAAATGGAATGCTTTAAAAAGTCCAATATAAAGAAATTTGCCCCAGAATATCTGACATGACTCATTGGGACAGTTTCAGATGACAATGGGTCTTCTGTACAACATCCATATTAGTAAATGTCTCAGGGGAGTCTGGGCACAGGCTCACTCTGCTCTTGCTTGCTTACGGGTGTCAAACATGCTCGATTGGAGCTTCCTGGCAGCACTGGGCACAGTCATTTAGTTTAGGAATCCTCTCAAATTCAAGATGAAATGCCACTTCTCCCACCTGCATGCCTTTCATAACAAGTGTAGAGTAGGCACCAGAGTTATGCAGCCATAAATACAATGAAGCATGGATGGTGGAAAAAAATGCAAAAACATTATGAAGCACAGGTTTTACTGCATCTGTGCTATCAATAGCACTACTCATAAAAATCTGCATGGGTTTTCACATTTGGTTATCTGGGTTGTACATTTCACACCTGAGCATGTATTGAAATAGAGGCATGTATCTGGTTAGTAAACACGAGCTAGTCTCCATGCATTAGTTATGGCTGGGATTGGAGTATGCAGGTGAGAAGAGAAAGAGGAGATGATTAATCTGACCGGCAACTGGACTTCAATTCAAACAATTTTTTTAATGTAATGAAAGCAGAACAACTCAGATGGGAAATGTAAATCTCAAAGTAACACAGATTCGTCCCCAAGACCATCTAATATGGTCATTCTCAGAGTTTTTGATGTCAAACCAAACATCTCTGTGCATGTTAATCCAGGAAAAATGATGGTCAGAATAAAAATGGCAGGGCTATGAAGTGAAAACAAACCTTAGAGGTCTTATAAGTCAGTTACACATTGAATACACAAAGGCTAACCCAGTGAATGTTTTTTTATTCTGGTAGGCCATGGGAAGACTAAACTACAACTCTGTTCACCATCTCAACTTTCCTCACTCACACCATATCCTCAAAGAGGATCAGCAAACAGAAAAAATGCATCACCCAATGTAACAAACAAGTAGGCTGAAAATAAGCAAATAAAGAAAGAGAAATGAACTGATATTCCCGGTACTGAATGATAAAGAAATTTTACAGATGTGTATGAGCTGATGTATATTGTTTACTTCCAGAAAACCTAGAAAAGTCTTCTATATTCTGATGTCTATGGTTAATCCAAATCAGCAATGGAAGAGCTAGGATATAAACAATACTGTTCCAGGCATAATATACCACATGAACCTATCCTTTTATTTTTCATTATTCTATTTATTCTTTCCAGATTTACGGACATGGGTGCCTCATTTGACAAAATTTTACGATAAATATAATCTGACAAGAGCAAATTACACTCTATGGGACGTGCAACAGTGAACTACAACCGGCACGAACCATAATCCTGTCACATCCTTGCTTGCTTTCTCTAATCTCTGTGCGTGGGCGCGGCTGTGAGTAGTTCAGATGGTAAACAAGTTGTGGGACTGTGTCAGGACGGAATCAAGGGAATCAGCAGAATTTCTGACTAACTAATGCCTTTATTCATACCTAGAGTTGCCTTAACCTTTTTCTAGGGTCACTCATCCACAAATTCTTAATTTTGTCAGAGTGTAGTGAAGCAGCTGCAAGGAGCATGGAGACCAGGTATGAAAGACCTACCCTAACCAGTATGGGGTTTACCCAGTGAATGAGTATTACTCAAAAACATGCTGCCTTTCACGTAGTCTGTGACAAATTATCCCATTTGCACTGTCGGGTTACTGTATAACTGACTGCATAACCAACCAATGATTTATAGAGGGCATTTTTGTTAATAAATAAAATAAGCCACATGTGTAGCTTTAGTTGCGATCGGGATAAAGGCTCCAGGAGAACATTTTCTCCATGTAGAAAAAACAAACTGTACATACACCCCAAAATAAAGTGGTTAACTAAAGTCTAGATTGCACACATGCACATCAGAAACACCAGAACAAATAAGATGGCACTGCGCTGTGCATTATTGTCCGATGAAGAGCAGGTGTGCTCGAAACGTTACAACTACCAAGATGCAATAAATAGGTAAAACTCCAGTTCTGTAGTGTGCAAGCTGTTGATTTTCTCATGTGTTTACTCATTATTCGGCTCAGCACGTGCCCCATTTTTTTGTGTGGATGCTTGTGTATTTTTTCCTATTTCACACATGCACAAACAGACAGACAGTAGAGTGATAATATGCAAGTGCGGCCTTCTTCCCAACCTCACAATGCTCAACCATTTCATGTCCCTATTTCTCCCAAATAAATCAGCACCAGGGGAAATCCATTCTTCCTGTGTGAACTGTGAAGAGCTCCTGCAGTAGGAAGGTAACTGAACACCCACACAGTGCCATAAGGCATGACTGCTTTATAGAAGAAAGCATGAAAACAGTCCTCCCAAATTACACTTTAATCCCTGTCACCTATTACAAGGCGGTAGTAAAATCATGCTTGGCAGGTGCAACACAGATTGTGTTTAGACACAAGATGAAAACTTGGAGTACTTGGCTGTATGTCATGTTTCATTAAATAAACACAAAATGAGTAGCAGGAGAAAGTAAGAGGTGACAAAGGGGAAGTCACAAGTCTTATGTAAAGGTCTTCACAGCTCCATCTGAACCTAGGACTCAAGACCCAAGCAAGGATCCACAGGAGTAGAAATCCACATTTTAAACAATCAATCGACCAGGCTGGACCCTGTTCTATAACCGCTGGTCCCCGATCTGTTTAACATTCTGTGTAATAGCCAAGTGGATCTTAGAAGACTGGTCTGTAAATATACTATGGGAAAAAAACAAACAAACAAACAAAAAAAACCACAACAGTCACAATGATTTGATTGATGAAACAGAGCTACGTTGAGAGCACAGATGATAGCAAATTAGCAGCCCTGACAAGGAAAAGCAATCACTATTATAGTGCAAAAGGACACTGTTATCTTTATTATGCTAGATGCAACATAACTATAAAGTTGAAAAACAAGTCTGGTTTGTCATCCGCTCACATGACACGTCACATGGTAGCAAGTGGACTTCTAAACTGAAATAATGAGTGGATTTGCGATGCTGTTTCAATGAGCAAGAGAGCGATAACAAAAAACCTGGACCAGCTTTCTGGGCAAGGAAGATGGATTATACCGCCACGATCAGGCAGAGGGGAGAGCTAACTTTACATGAGATAAGACACAAAGTTTTGCCATGACAAATTGTATAAGGAATTTGATACCAATCCGCTATGAAAGCAGTGCTGATAAGATCTGTGGACACTGGGTTTGGAGCTCAGGTCTGAAACTTTAGCAACTTTTGAAAACTAGACTGTTTCAGGCAGTACGCCTGCAGGTCTTTTTGGGTTCAGGAACAAATTTTTGAACCTGAGAAGACCTCTACCATAGACATAAAAAGTCAGGCATACTGATTAAATTAAACAAACCACAACCCATTCCTTCTATAAATTCAAGCCTAATACACATATCATAACACAACTCATTCTCAGAGAGAATTTGGTACTTCCCAAATTGTGAACTACCTCTTTAAATACTTATCAATATCCAAAAGGGTAACTCTCTTTTCCTCTTGGGTTTAGGAAAGTGGTGCCACAGCATTCGTGGAGCAGCTGTAAAGCTAAAACCATGAATAATTACAAAGGTATAACCTAATGGGGCCACAGACATTGAAGCACATTCCCATAATAACATTACTGTAAGAAGAGTGACTTTATGTGAGGGTCATTGTATGGTGGGGATTATTTAGAGGTCTACCCTACACATGTGCTTTAATAATAATCATAGGTTGTTACAGTAAAAAGGAAATAAGTTAACTGCTGCCTGGTGCAGGTAACTCACAGACAGGTCTCCAGCACCACCCTGAAGGGGGAAAAAAATGAACCAGGAAAGACCAGATCTGTGTAGGTCTGTTCAATCTCTTCTGGAAAGACCATTTAGTGGGCTTGTTTCTCCATCAG
Source organism: Paratilapia polleni (assembly GCA_015106735.1). Classification (NCBI taxonomy): domain Eukaryota; kingdom Metazoa; phylum Chordata; class Actinopteri; order Cichliformes; family Cichlidae; genus Paratilapia; species Paratilapia polleni. Next base: position 6,124 of record VUQI01041670.1, on the reverse strand, counting down.
CTCTCCCAGAAAAGAATTTGTTTCTTGTCCACAAAGGCAGATAACAAGGCCCCTAGGCTCCTTCACACAGAACTAGAGGGTGAACATGAAATATGATGTGGTCTCCAGAGAGAGGAACAGTTTACTGGAGTGAAATGGCCAGGCCTGGGAGGAAGGTTAACAACTATGGGCTCAGCAGCTGGTAGATGCTTCCTGAAGACTTACAGTTGAAACGGACCAGCTGTTTTATAGGTGTAAGAATATAAAGCCCTCTGATGTGGCTTTATATATAAAGTTATAAGACCTGAATGGCTGTAGTATGGCCTAAATCTATCAGCCTCCAGCAGCTGCTTGGGAACACCTCAGGTAATACTGCTTTTTCATCTACAGAGTACAGAGACATGGAATATTAACTGTGTGGATGCCAGTCTAAAATCTTTGCAGAGTTTTGACCTGGAAAGAAGTGATAATACATTTAATAAGAGAAAGAAACAAACTGGTGCATCATTGGCCACTTATATCATAGTCTGAGTGTGACTTATCATTATCCTGGTTTTAAAATTCAACAACAGCAAACACAGCAACAGCGGAGCCAGTAAGGCAACCAAAAAATGATATATGTAGCTCTCAATGGCCAAACAATCAACCAAAACAATACACCGATGTCTGTGTGCAATGTTATACATGGTGCAAAATGCCATACAATTGCATTTTTTAGTGTTTATGTACTTTTATATACTTTTACTTTGTTTTTTTTATTAATTTCAAAATCAGTGTTAGTTTTTATTTTTTTAATTATAAATTGGGGTACTTGTCAGTGGCAAATTTACGAAACTGAGTTAGACGAAAACTCAAAACAAAATATTTTCATTTTAGTTTTGTATGTACAGAATATCATTTTCGTTTTTGTTTTTTTTCTGAAGTTTATTTTTATTTCCATCAACTAAAATGTTTGGTTTTTTTTCACATCTGGTTTTAGTTTTAGTATAGTTTTTGTTAACTATAGTAACCTTGCATGTGTGTGTCGTTCTGGGCCTACATTTACTTTTATTTACACCTTTATTATAATAATGAATAATAAAAGGTATGGACAACTCTTTATTTATTTTAAGATCTAATAAAAAATAAAGATTATGTTTAAACAACATTCCCTGTCAGGCCCCATCTATGGAAGCCTTTCAGTGTGGCAGAACAACTAAAAACACATTTTACTTCCAGTGTAGTTAGAGATCGCATCCTGAGACCTATCTCCAGTAGAGAAGAGAAACTATAACCATGTCCTTTAGAGATGAGTTTTGTGAGGTACCTGAGAAAACACTCACACGAAAATAAAAAAAAGTAACATCACAAGAGAGTCTCGGTAGCCTATTTGATTGTCACGTGGTGACATATCGGATCCAAGTTTCTACTGCGTTGGCTGAAGTAAGATTGCAGACTTTATAGCGTTCAAGGATCAGCAGACTGGCAACATGTGTCATTGGTGTAGCCTCAGGAATGCATTTGTCATACTGACCTACTTCTGACCTCTAAGGTGGAAGAAATAGCCAAGAAGTAAGTCTTTAATCCAGAGCTGTGGGGAAAATAAAAAATTACAAAAGCAAATGGACAGGAGCCATGTTATAAGTCATACACGCAGCTTTAACCAGTGACTGTTATTATTCCACCAAATCCACTCTGCCCAATTTCTTGTTAAGGAGCCTATTCATTGAACAGTATGGAAAAAAGAATGGTGGCAGATTGAGCAACTATCTCACATTTTTTGTAACATCTCAAAAACTTAAAGAGTGGAGTGCTAAAGAAAGTGAACCTCAAGCAGTTCACAACATTCCTTTTGATTCTGGTTACAACCATCTCTCCTTTTAAGGATGTACTGCAGACTAGATCTGCCATAACATGCACAGTAGCTTGATATTGTAGTGGGGTGGGGGCCCCAAGCTTCAGATGAGTCAACCACAGCAACAAACCTCTGGGCAAATGAACCAGAGAGCTGGGATACATCCAGCTGCTCATGACACAGTGAGAGTTGCCTTCAGAGGACTTCCTTCCTTCCTTCCTTTCTTCCTTCTGTCCTTTCATCCAGCACTTTTCCCATTTCCACGATAAAATGCCGCTTCATGGGGTCATGGGGGGGGGGACTAGTTTACCTTTCTCTCTCAGAGACAGTGTGTGGTAAAAGTGTGTCAGCTTCTTATTTTCCTCACAGAAATCCACACTATTTTCTACAAACAAAAAAGTCTGCCTTATCAAATTGATGGTGTGCTGTTTTGGTGTGTTTAGGATGGTTTGTGGGTTGTATTTGTCAATTTTAAAGGTAAGTTTGCCACCGTAACATGACTTAAAAGATTATGCAAGTATGGTTTATAATAAAAGGGAATATGAAAATGTACTGAACTTTTTGAACTTTATTATTATTATTGAAAACTGACACATAATTGTGCTTACGTCTAAGTTAACACTCACGTAGCAGAGGATGCTGCATGCTTGATCATACTTCTCTTCAAAAAGCCAAACTGCAGTCAGTTATCTCCAGTCGTCTCTTGTGCCAAGTCAGCCACCAAGCAAACATCCTCCCCTACTCTGCTCCACATCCTGATCTCATCAGAGGGAAACTGCTAGTTATGATAACACAAAGGTGCAAACAGACACAGTACAGCCCAGTTAACACCTGCCTACCCAACTGCACCCTCTGACCTCAGAGTAGATGTACAAAGTCTAGCATCAGTGCAGCTACAGTGTAAAAAGGAAGCTCTTGAAATGTGAGAAACAAAGGTTCAATATCACTGATCAATAGAACAAATGTCCTATCACTCAACTGAGACAGGATAAGAGTCTTTGTCCTGTCAGGTCAGGACCCTTCTGCACCATTTAACCACAGACTGACTGCTGCTGTTGTGGGTTGATGTATGGGCCCATCTGGGTCAGCTGGAATAATGTGGTATTAATGTTGATGTCAGTGTGCAGCCAATCAACAAAAGCAAAAATGACAAGTAAAAGCATGCCTCACTCAGGCCCAGGAGGAGACTTTGTGTGATTTAATGCCAAAATCTCTGCAACCGGCCACAAGCCAGGTACTACTGAGAGAGAGAGAAAAAAAAAAACTTGTAAAATATCTAAACTTGCAGTATATAAACGGTTACATGAGATGTACAGTACAGAAAGATACTTCCATACCAACCTCCTATAACAACATATTTTCTCCACTGAGAGTCAACGCATCACCAAGTACCTAACATGACTTCTTTCCAGGTATGTTGTAGCTGTGTTGTTACCAAACACATGTTGACAAAAGTCAAGACATTGCTCAGATATCACGTCTGATTAATGAAGATCGATAGTATTAGGTGTCTTCGCCAGCCCATTAGATAAATAGCAGCTTTTGGACTACATTCTTAAGAGATGGATATATTTGCGTGGGACTGACTACTGCCACCATTCACAACATTCCACAGGCTGTCCCATTAAAACCGACGATCTCAGATGATCATCTGTGGTGCACCAGCAGAGCAATGTGCACGTCCTTTGCACAAAGACAACTGAGATTTATAATAAGCCAGTGTAATTAAATAGTTTGTTGCTCTATTGAAATCAACAGAGCGTGACATTCCCAAACGTGCAAAGGTGCAGCCTGCGGATCCCACGGTAACGTTAAAAAAAAATCCACTGTTTGTCAAGCGACGGAGAGAAGCGTGTCTTCTTACCTTGGAATCCCACGTGTTTATAATCCAATCGTGTATAGTTGCGTTGAATCCATGTTCGTATGTAAATCCAAATTTCACAGTGAAGTCAGAATGAAAATGTCTATTTTCGTACGGTAGGGAGATAGAGAACAGAGCCACTGAGCAGACAAGGCGCAACTTGAAACTGACGGAGAGGGATCCGTCGAAACCATAACGCCGAGAAGGAGGGGGGAGGGCACATCTCTATAAATAACAACACATTACTGAAATTTTAGCAAGCAATTAATGTTACTCTATTTCATGTTGAAATAGGAGTACAATACAATAGTAGAGTGTATACTGAACAGAGACGACGCTGTGCTAGTATGTATCTAAATTTTTCTGACAATATAAGACGAGCAACCCCGCTCCTCCTTGAGGTGATCCCGCGTGTTTTAGCTCAGTTTAATCCAATTGGTCTCTTCCAACGTGACGCAGCGTTCGTGCTGCCTTCACGTGTTGTCAGAAAACATCAAACACTAGTTTTCAAAACAGGGGAAGGTAGGCGGGATTTCACTTAGCATGATAGCCGAACTGTTAATATTTTTACTATTTTCATTTACTGTAAATGAAATTCCAGTTAGTTTGTGTGCGATTATGTATATAAATACTGAATTAACGAGAAGGGAATTTTAAAAAACTGGGAAACCTGGGAGCCCTGATATAGGCTGATGATAAATTACTGCTAATAATAATAATTAGCCTACACAAAAATGGGAAATAACTATGTAATTGATTTGAATAGGATCAAATCCATGTTCACTGTGCTTTTACTTAAATCTTTGTATCATTTCTCTCCCATCATGTTGAGAATGAAATAAGTCTACATAGTTGAGTTATCAGAGTATTGGGGTGTGATTCAGTGAGGACTTGTGACACCCAGGTTTTTTTATATGGACAGTAAAATAAGTAGGCTATGGGTAGTCTGGAGGGATAAGGCTACATGACATAAAGTAATGGTTAACATTCCTGAGACTTGTGCATCTGTTGTGTCTATCTGCAAGTTTCTTTTCCACTGTAGGAAATCTTAAAAATATGATTCCAAAGGAAATTCCAAAGCTCATTTGTTTGTTTTCTAACAAAGTATAGACCCAGATTGTGCAGCGGTTTCAGAGGGGCTGAAGTTTGCCTCAGTGGAAAACCATAAGATTACAATTTGGGAAAATTATAAGTTTTAAACAATCACTCTCAAATGGCAAGAAACGATTTAGTGAGTCTTTGGCTGCTTCCCACAGACACAAATATGCATTACTGATACACTGCTTTTGTTTCAGTCACAACGTAGTCCAAAACCTCTCTCCAAACTACAAAAAACATATTGTATATGTCAATAGTTCCACGCTCCACACTCCAGACTGCAAATGAAGCTTGCCAAAGAAAAGGTCCTTATTAACCCCTTAATCAAAATCACTACTGGGTCAAAAAATTAACTGGATCAAACACAAGCCTCAAAAATGTGGCAACTTGAAATACAGTTCATCCACTTTGATCAGGAAAAGACTTTATCTATATTCTCTGTAGAGTGCTATGCTCTTAGGCCATGTTGGAAGGAGGAACGCTTCAGCCACTATCAGCTCTGGGCACATTACAGCAACTAGCAAGGTGGACACCCTCCTGTCAGCTCATGTCACTGGACAGATAGGCCTGCGTGTCTGGTTAAGAGTAAACAGAGACACAAGGCACTTGTAATCCATGTCTAAACTACAACATAAATACACCCAAGTGGCAGAATTGGTGCTTCAACATAAGTTTGGTTTAGTTTGTTTAAAATCACTTGTGAAGCACATAATTCAACAAATTATATACTGTATTTAAAACAAATCACTGGAAAATGTTGGTCCCACCTACATATCTATAAAACAGGGAGGAGATAAGATACAAGGATATCAAATGGAATTATAAAAGAAGAGATAAATGGGCACAAGTCAACACTGTAATGCCATATACTAAGCTGGTCATTATGAATAAGTCACATATAATGGGCTTACAGGCACAATGTTGTTGTACAACTGTTTCATCAATACATAATTCAATTCAACTCAAGTCAATTCAATTTTATTTATATAGCGCCAAATCACAACAACAGTCGCCTCAAGACGCTTTATATTTTAGGGTAACGACCCTACAATATTAGACAGAAAACCCCAAGAGTCAGACGACCCCCTATGAGCAACCACTTGGCAACAGTGGGAAGGAAAAACTCCCTGTTAACAGGAACCTCTGGCAGAACCAGGCTCAGGGAGGGGCAACCATCCGCCACGACCGGATGGGGGTGAGGGGAAACAGAAGAGAGCAGAGGGAGACAGGACAAAAGACACACTATGGGAGAGAGACAGAGTTAATAATAGCTAATGATTAAATGCAAATGGTGTATAAACACATGGAGAGTGAAAGCAAGTGAGGAAGAGGAATGCTCAGTGCATCATGGG
>VUQI01041668.1:0-13493 GCA_015106735.1 Paratilapia polleni | reverse complement strand
GGGGGGGGGTGCAAAATGTAAGTAGAACATGATGTGCAAAGTGCTTGTACTGAATCCAGTGTGCAAAGTTATTATAGTCTGTAGTAAGTATGTGTGTTATTGTAACACATTAATTGAGCAGTGAGCGGGGCGAGGGGGCGGTGTTAAGTAGTCCAACAGCCTGGGGAAAGAAACTGCTCTTGTGCCGTGAGGTACTGGTTCTGATGGACCGCAGCCTCCTGCCAGAGGGGAGCGTCACAAACAGTCTATGTCCGGGGTGGGAGGGGTCAGCAGCAATCTTTCTTGCCTGTCTCAGTGTCCTGGAGGTGTACAGGTCTTGGAGGGAAGGCAGATTGCAGCCAATCACCTTCTCAGCAGAACAGATGACACGCTGCAGTCTGCCATTGTCCTTGGCAGTGGCAGCAGCATACCAGATGGTGATGGAGGAGGTGAGGATGGATTCAATGATGAAGGAGTAAAACTGCACCATCATTGACTTCGGCGGGTTGAATTTCTTCAGCTGCCGCAGGAAGTACATCCTGTACTGTGCCTTCTTGTTGAGGGAGCTGATGTTTAGCGCCCACTTTAGGTCTTGGGAGATGGTGGTTCCCAGAAAGCGGAAGGACTTCACTGTTTCCACTGGACAGGCATGAGGGTGTTGCTTGGTCTGAAGTGCACTGGAATGTTATGCTTGGTGAAAATTATTTTTTTTCTGAGACAAATTTACCACATAAGCAACGAGAACATTGTTTCCACTATCGTTCTGTTTCTCCCAGGTTAATGGCTGAGGTTCAAAAATGTTCAAAATGAAGAAGCATGTAACACTGCAAGTTTGCACTGAAGGCATGGATGTGGATTGAACCCATGGTTTTTGGTTTACAAGACCAACGCCTTTCCACTTGGCCACCACGCCTTGTGTTAATGTCTGCTACCAAGCTAGATTCTCCATGCAATGCTCCAAACAGGCATACATATAGAGCTTGCTTCCTTTGATATTAGATCTACCCAGAATAAATCACTACTCTGTCCAGTTCTAGTCTTCAAGAATTGTAACATCACATTCAGTGATATAATCAACTTTGATTTTTGCTGTTGATAATTTGCTAGGCATCTCATTATGTGACATCACTGGTCATGTACATACTTTTTTTACATTTACCTTTGATAATGTCTAAGTACAGGAGTGGCAGGCTCTGCTCATTTATTACTTACTCTGACTTTTTTCTAGAACTTTCCATCAAAACTAATTCTAAACCATTTGTTCAATTTAGGGTCACGGGGGGCTGGAGCCTATCCCAACTAACAGATATTACCATGAAACTTTCTCACTTCATAAGTAATATTAAGACATTTTTTGTATTACAAGTTGTCTTAAATGTTATATTTAAATATACAACCATAGTAGTCTCATTAAACATGCACACAATTTGCATAAATGTAAAATTAAAGTGAAATAAACACATATATATGTATTTTGAACATTTTATTGTCTTAAAGGAGGCTTGTTATTTAGCCCAAATTCTCCACTTCAACCAGTGCATGAAAGTATGACTTTTCCTGTGGAAAGCCAACAAATGAAGTTTCTGTGTCCCTGAGAAGGCTTATAGAAGTTGTACTTGGTGAGGTAATACTCACATTGAAGGCATGGATGGGGATTGAACCCACGATCTTTGGTTTACGAGACCAACGCCTTACCACTTGGCCACCACGCCTTGCTGTTGGGTGGGTTTTGGCTTGACCACCACACCGTGTTCTGTTGTGTGTATGTACGATAGCATCAGGTGAGCCAGAATGATGCCTAATTTGTGATATCAATAGGCACACATACAGAGATTCCTTCCGTTGAAATTAGATCTACCCAGATTAAATCACTGCTCTGTCCAATTCTAGTCTTCAAGATTTCTAACATTACATTCTGTGACATCATTGACATTGATCTTTGCTGTTGTTAGGCATCACCTTCAGTTACATCAATGGTCACAGATAACTTTACAGCAAGAGCCCACAATACTCTCTTTACTGTGACATCACCACTTATCTTTAAAGGTTTACTTTTGGCAATGATGCTCAGTAGTGGCAGAAATTTTCCTTCAGAGAGGTCTCATAAAATGTTTTTGAAAAACAGACTTCTGCTTATTTTTTGACTTGCATCTCTGGTAGGGAGGATTTTAGACATGTGACATCCTCATCGAACACTTCAGGCATGGATGGGGATTGAACCCATGATCTTTGGTTTACGAGACCAACGCCTTCCCACTTGGCCACCATGCCTTGATTTTATGCTTTTCATTTTATTATTAGATATTTAAATTAATCTTTTAAAAGTCTTACAAAAAAACTTCCTTCACAAATTCTTTAAGAGGAGATATTAAGGGTGAGGTCAGGAACTAGAGTGGGTTGTCTACTAATCAGAAGTGGGTCAGTCCCAAGTTGGTCCATTCTTCATATCACAGTGCCCTTGTGTTCATCAGTGTGTTCATGCGTTCAAAAAACTTCACTTTATTTTATTTCGCTTTATGTCACAGAATAAAGCGCTGTGTTAATGGGTGACTTCCCCAGTTGAAAATATACCCTAAATATGTACTTTGGACATTTCTTTCCAGTAGCCTGAGAGAAAACATGTAATTTAATGTCTTGTCAGTTCATTTTGGTTGGTCTTGTTTGAGAACCAAGAACTCTTTCCAGGATGTTTTTCATTTTTCAACTGTCCATCCTCTCCAAAAAAACATCTCTTAAGGTCTAAAAGTCAGTCTGGTCCTCAGATACACTAACAGAGACTCTCAGAAACACATGGACAGCTGTAGCTGATTTTCTTTTCCTCAGAGCTGCTTCAGTGTAGACTGCAGTCACTTTTAAATAGCAGAGAATCAGAATTATTCACAGAGGGAAACATTTACTTTAATTCAATTAAAAAAACTTTATTAAGTCAGAGCCTTTCAGGTTTTCATACAAAAGATAACAGCAGCCAGTGATTTCCTGCATTTATTTGCTGATGATACAATGCCATGTCTCTGTTTCAGCCAAAACTTTGCTCTCTCCGGCTCCGCCTCCTCAGAGCCATAACCCCGCCCCTACCATGCCTGCCAATCAACCTCCTTCCCCTGCTGGAGCAACACCTGCTCTACCTGCAAATCCTCTTCCTTCTTTCTCCCCCTCACATGACCGGAGAGACAAACAGAGCAGGAGGAGGAGAGGAGAAAGGAAAAGTGAGAGAAGAGTGAAAAACAGAAAGTAAATTAAAACATGGAGGTGAAAAGAAAACACTGACTGACTCTCTTTGTCTCCTCAGCTCGTCCCACCTCAGACCCTCTGTTTCTGGGGGTGGAGTCTCAGGTCGATGTGTCACGACTGGACCTGAGGGTCGGACGAATCCTGAGTGTCCGCCACCACCCGCTGGCCGAAGCCATGTTTGTGCAGGAGGTGGACGTGGGAGAAAACGGGCCCCGGACGGTGGTCAGCAAGCTGGGAGGGAAGACACTCCCTGAGGAGGTAGCGTGACTTTAAACTCAAAAATATCATCAAACATTTTATTCAAAATGTTACATTTTCTTCTACATAGCCTATATGCTGTATACTAAACAATTACAAAATTATTATTGAAATATTACAATGGTTTAATATTACTGTTGTTATTCTAGTTATTATTATAATTATTATTATTTCATGTTTGATTTATTGAATTTTTCCAGAAGCTATATTTATGGCATTTTATAACTTTTTTCATTATAATAGAGTTATTTTAATATTATCACTTAATTAAAAAATGGCAAATTTATGATTTTGTCATCATGACTTTTGTATTTAAAAAGCTCCACTACTTAGTATATTTATTTAGTATTTCAACTATTTTTGAAATATCATGACTTGTCCCCTAAATCTGTTTCCCTCTGCAGCTTCAAGGCTCTTTAGCTGTGTTGCTATGCAACGTCAAGGCCTGTAAGCTGAGGGGCGTGGTCTCCCAGGCCCGCCTTCTCTGTTGCTGCACCTCTGATGACTGCATTGAGCTGTTAGTCCCACCCACAAGCGCCACCCCAGGAGACAGAGTCACCTTTCTCAACTACCCTGGTAACTATGTAGCTTTAAAAAGTTAAAAGTTAAAAATGTAAAAGTTAATGAATACGACGGATATAATTTATTTATCACCCAAAAACTTTAAAGTATATGAACACAGCGACCGAATTAAACGGTATTTTAAAAGCTGTTTATATAAGTTATTGTAAGACAAACTTAAACGAAACAGACTAAAAACGGAAGTAGACAGGAAAAGTACATACGGTTACCTATGGTTACCTGACGCAGAGAAGTGAAAGCAACAAGTACAGCTCAAAATCACTAACTGCTGAGACAGGAGCTAAAACAGCTTGTGTCAGACAGAGTAATTTATAGTAAGCTATATAGAGAGCTAGAAATGAGCATAATAGGTCTTCTTTAAAGAAAATGGCTGGTTGATCCTTATCCTTATGGATTGATAAGTCTTTGTGCAAGTTTTTTTCAGTGTATTACTTATGTGAAAGAGAAAAAAAAATGAACCAATTTGAGCCCCATTAAATGGCTGAAGGCTTCAAGTTTATACTTTGCGTCAGTGGTGCAAATTTCTAAGACCCAAATGATATATAGTAAAAAATGGGACTTCTCAGGCCCTGGTGTAAAAATGGCACGCATTTGCATCTTCTTGCTGAATGCTAACACAGTAGTGATAATTTTCAGTCCTGGAAGAAAACCATTCATGTCATTATCAGTTAAAACATTGGTAGTGGCTGCAAGAAGCTCTAGTTTGTTGTGTCAGTGAATAAAATATGTAAGAGAGTCGTAGATGGTTTCTGTGTTCTTAATCTTCACTGCCTCTCTTCCTGTGTTCAGGTGAGCCGGACAGGGAGCTGCAGTCTAAGCAGAGAGTTTGGGAGCTTCTCCAGCCCCACCTGCAGGTCGACGGCAGGGGCGTGGCCAACTACAAAGGCTGCAGCTTCGAGGTGAAGGGCAAGGGGCTATGCCGGGCTTCCTCCCTCACAAACTGCATCATCAGATAGAAACTTTAACTGTGAAAGTCCTGTGCACTGCTGTGGCACATGCTTGTGCTGATTAAAAATCAGGTGTTTTGTTTCATAAGAGCTTAAGAAAACTGTTGGGTTGGGACATATTATTTGCTGCCAGCACACTCACAGAACACTTAAACCACTGTCATCGATGTTTAAAGGAATAAATAAAACATTTTCGAGAACTGAAAGTATTGATAACTGATTCATCATTCTGCTTCAAAACAACACTGAAGCCATGAGAATTACTAAGCTTGTGTCTTACCAAATGTAAATGAAAGACTTACATGAAACCAAATAATAAAGCAGCTATCAGAAAGAAATAAAACATTTTTCCTTGAATAACTGTATGTGATAAGAATTCAGTGTTTTTTATTTTTTTATTTTTTAGAATCTCTGCAAGCTGATTTGAAATTTGAAGGTTAAAAAAAGCTCCAAAGTTGGTGTCAGAGTGAGCCCTCTGGCCTGACTGTCAGAGCTCTGTGATGGTTCTTGGCTGAGAGGCAAAGAATTTGGTATCTGAGTGGCCGTCCTCTGATCGATGGCCAATCACAGGTGTTATCCAGGAACCAGACTCCGCCCTCCACCTCCTCAGCTAGACCTCTCAGCCAGCCAGTAGTCTGGACGAAGTAGGCTGAAGGCTGAAGCCCCACTTCTTTCAGGTGGTCAGCATGTGTGAGGACAAGTAAGGCGTGATGACGCCATTCTGGACCAAAGAGCCTCTGAGCACCAAGACACACAGAGAGAAAATACACACAGTTAGTACGCACAACTCTGGGGGGAGTCAGCCGCTTTTTGAAATGACCCAAAATAACCACCAAAGACACAAAACAACCCCTAAGTTACATAAAACTTTTAGAAGTTGGAGCTCGGGGTCCTGACATCTGAGTCAACGACTACAGTACCTCTGCATACCGCTGCAGGTCTGTGTTTTCATGTGGCAGGTCCGCTCTCACGATGATAGCGAGCACGTGCACGCCCTCAGGGCACAGCTTGTGCACACTCTGTGGTTGGGGCAGTTGAGGAGGTGTGTCGATAACCCTCAGCATCAGGTCAGACTCTGCCCCGTGTCTTCTAAAAAATCTCGGGAAAGTTCGTCTGAGGAGGCGACACTCAGGGGTCGCACCAGCGATGCTACTTCCTGTTTGGAATTCGTGTCCACCTTCCAGGTACAGACATTTCATCAGCATTTTAATTAATTTGTAGAATTTTTTTATCCTTCAGCAAATCAGATTAAGTATCATTTTACACGATGAAGTGAAATTTCTGATTTTGTATCTTCTGTGTATAAGTCCAAGTCATTTTCATGTTTTTCTTTTTCTCTTTTGGTAGAAAGCCCTAATTTTAGATTTCGATCAATCAAGAATCAACCTTTGGGGCTTAAAAATTGAAGTACCCAAAGTCCAGATACCAATGGGTGACTCTATGGCTACGTCCATGTTTTATATGCATCTATTTATGCAGCATCTAAAGAGACAAATATGCAGTTAAAATAAAAAAGTATCCAAAAATTGAATGTTCTGTAGACGAACTGACCAATAAGAGCATTCCCCACAGAGCTCCTCCCACTCTGCTGGCCACCTAGCAACAGCACGTTCAAGACCAGCACATTCTGCTCATCATCACTGTGGTGACGGCCCCACCTGCTGAGGACATCAAAGGGGCTGTTTCCACGTCGACTGCGATCGGTGCTGAGATCCATCTGAGAAAAACAAATGTCCTCACATAAAGTTTTAATGTTTCACAGTATTTAATATAAATCTAATTTTATTATTAAGGAATTTTCTTATGAAATGTGAAATTATGGGATTTCATATAAATACCATACAACTTAATGCACATTTCATGTATTAAATCAACAGATTTTATGATGTTAAATGGAACACAAAATCTTTAAGGGCAGGGTCACGGCTTTGTTATACAACACACACAAAAATAAAAGCTTAAATATAATCCAAAAAATGATTTTATTCAAAATTTCATTCCTACACAATCTCATGATAACAGGCTGCATTATTTCTCCATAAAAACAGCAACACATACATCAAGTTTTATATAAATATATAAATATTTACCTCTGTCTTTTATTCCAATATTTTAACTGCCAGAATGGTACAAAAAAATTAGGTAAATAGTGGAAAAAAAGAAAAAAAATCTAAATAAGCCCAGTCTGTAGTAAAAATAGATGCTGACACTTTATTAAGGTTGTGATCCAATTTGCGAAGTAGAAAAATAAGCACCTAAAGATATTTGTTTGTCAAAATTGAAAAAAGACAGATATTTTTATCTAAAAAACCCCCCAAAAACAAACAAAAAAACAAACAAAAAAAAAGCAAATTAACTTTAAACATCTCTTTGTTTAGAATGGCCTGAAACTGGTCTCAGGAGTTTAGAATAAAGCTACTTTTGTTATAACAACCATCCTTTATTTAATTTCAAGGCATCTAAACTGTAAGCTTAGCAAAAGCGAGTCTTACCTGCTTTACTTTACCAAGAGAGACAAGCGTTTCATGGACTGGACTCAGGTTGAATCTGTATGTATAGGAGTGGCTGTTAGTTAAACTATAACCAGTTGGTCCTATCTGTACCTTGTTCTGCAGTTTTATTGGGTCATAAAAGTAACAAACATCCGTGCAGCTCCCTACACTGATGTTCCTCATGTCACCTTTTGTCATTAAATATTCTGTCAGTTTACTTAGACTAAAACCAGAGATAAACACATCTTGATTCATAAACTGTGACTGGTGAAGCAACTCTTAAGGTAAAACTCTCTTGTAGTATCATCATATAGTTTCAGTTTATCCTGATAATCTCTGAAACCACATGAAAAAAATCTTTTATTCTAGACTGCACCTCACTGATAATACATCACTCATTCATTAGAGATTTACAGATGTTTACTGTAATCTGAATTACACAGTGTTTAATGTAGAGTTACAGTATTCAACCATAAAAAGGTTACTACAATTTTGTAATACTTACACTGTAAACACTTGGAAATTAAAGTATAATGCTGGAATTCAGTACATTCATTTTTATATACTAGGTTTTATTTTTATGTATTTAATAAAATTCTTTAAATTGAAATATACTTACAGTGTATTATGAGGACAGACACAAAATTAATTTTTTAAAATCTTTATTTAAAACACTAAGTTTACAATGTTATTGGCATGCAGATTCAAAATCTAAAGTGCTGTATTGAGACTGTGACATGAAAAAAATTCCCATTATCATTGTCGTCTATTTATCTATTGGAAGGACGCTTTGCAGTATTATAGTGGGGAAAATACAGAAATGTCTAACAGTCACTCCTTAGACCTTTGTCACAACAATGAACACACTTCTATATGACAGATGAAGCCATATATTAATATATAAAAGTATTTTGAGTATGTAGTAGTATACTACATAGTATGTAGTATAATGCAGTATTAGCATTAACAAACACAATAATCTGTTCTTTGTCACTTAGGAGAGTTTAAAGCTAGCTACCACAGCCACCTGTGTCTTCATCCTGCTGTCAGTCACAGAGGCCACACCCTTAATAATTAAGCCTTAAAGAGGTGAGTTATATTAAAAGTTATATTTAAAAAAATTACACCCTATGCAGATGTTATGAAGGGGGAAATTGGCGATAGAGACCAAAACAGTTTTTGTAGCAGGCTGCAAACATGTTTATTTCTGCTCTAAAGTTGGACAATTTAACATGTCTGTGGGGACTGACTCACTTTTGGAGTCAGCCTTGAGTAGTCATTAGAGGAACTGCAGCTTTTGGCATTTCTATGTTGGCTTTGTTTTTCCACTATGGAGGTTGCCCCTCAGGATGGACAGATGAGAAATTTCATTTCTGGGAAAATTTAACAGTTTTAGAACCTCTATCAGTCCACATTTCTTCTGGGTCCCTAACTGGATGGATTTCATTGCACTTGTTCTGCTTTTTCATTGATCTTCATTTACAGTTGTACAAAAATTCATCATTACCAGTACTCTCAAGTACATCTTCATCTGCAGAGCTGTTGTCATCAAAACCCTCCAAAATCAAAGAAAATGCTGTTATGCACAATACCTGACACCCATGTGCTGGGCCACCATGTATCTGTGACAGTAAGCCGAGCAGACCCACTTCTGTATCATTGTGTATGAGTTTAGGCATCGCAACAGTGTGAAAACACTGCCACCTTTAGGTCAAACTGGAAACTATCTTGGGTCTTTTGGAACCCTTTACACCTTTGAGATAAAAAAATTAGAAAAAAGAAGTTTTTTTAAAAGCGTTTTTGACAACATTGACACTGATGGTCCTCACAAAGATGGTAATATTCGTTACAACGAACAATAAGATCAAGGCACACATTTGTAATATCATACATTATCAGAGTAAATGCAGCATTAGATGATTTTTTTCCCACAACTAGCTGAAAACTTAAAGGTTAATGAGCAGAAAGTTTGAGCTGAGTGTCACCATTTTAATTAGATTATCATGAGAGCAACAAGGAAAACTTACAGATGGAACGTGACGCTAATGCAGATAGGTGACCCACACTGAATCCGCATGAACAGGGAAGCTGGGAAACACGGCTGGATGAGTATGGAAAACACTGTGTGGCTGTTATCTTTATGACAACCATACACAGAGAGAGGACAGCTATGCCCAGCAGCTACCAACCACAGCGAAGGGAACACATGTTCTTTCCTGCCTAGATGCCTGGTCCTCCAAAAGATCAAAATCAATTTGAAGGAAGGTTTTAGGAAACAAATAAATCCCTTATATGGTCGTACCCGTCAGCAGGACATGCTTTCAAATTGTAGTTTTACTCTTGCAGACATTTAAAACAGCTTTTATCAGATCAGAACTCACTTCCCTATTTCATTACAGGCCTTTGGGGATGATTCCTCTCCCATTTTAACTTATGTTATCAGTGCCCATCGGCTGTGTGGAAAAACATTCCATAAACATGTGGTCTGAGCAGATGCAGGGCTCTCTGTTGCAGATATTGAAGCATGAGATGGATGTGCTTTACCCTTTGAAAGTCTTTTTAAAGTTTTTTTATACTGAAATTAAGTCTCACTGTTTTGTGTTTTGGAACTGGAGTTAAAGAGAGCTTTTTGAGCTCGTCCACTTTCTCATTTAAACCTGTCATATCTCTTGATTCAGAAGGCTTTATGTGATTTATTCCAAGAGTGGTCCCTCTTAATTTGATTGATTTTCTATCCAAAATATGCTAAACATGAACTGCAGCAGCTGTGTTGCTGTTAAAGTGAAGTACAAAAACTACTTTTAGCCAAATTGTAGCTCTATACAAAAGCACAAAACTGTGAACTGACAAGATTACCATACCATAAAACTGGATTCACTAAAACTCCTTTTTGTAGTTCACATAAAACACAAAAAACAAAAGACAAATTCAGAACAACAATTGCAATCACAACTTAAATTTATTACGACATTAGCTAGCTAGGCTACCACTTGCTACAAGCTAGCTGCTAGCAAACAATAACAGATCTAATACAAAATGGCCACCTCACAAGGATCCCTTATCAATTAAAACAAATAAACAAACAAACAAAAACAAAAAACGGAAATTACAACACACAAGCTTATCTACTTAAACTACATGGCCCAAGTGTGAACACCTGAACTGACATCCATATGTAATTATTACACCATTAACAGTAAAGTTTTGGACTTTCCTCCACACTGCATACTGTCAGCCACATAGTGTATGCTTCAGTAAAAAAGGGTAAAACTTAAGGAAATGACAAGTCCATGTAATCATAAACCCCTCGTGGTACATAACAATCCCCTTAAAAGTGCTGGAATAAAAACTGGCAAAGTACTATAACCCATTAAATCAGGCAAATTATTGCACCAACATTAATTCTAAAATATACAGGCACCATTTATAGAAAAACAGTGATTTTACATACAAGACCTCTTTATAAGGAAACATTTCGCAGTTGTTTGATGTAAAAATGGATTTGAGTGAGTTTCTGTTTACTGTCCTTACAACCTTCTTCTTTCAAAAATCACTTTAGTTAAGGTTGATTTATTATTACGATCTCATTATGTTAATTTTCCCGACCAAAATATTACATTTGGAAGTTCTTGGTATATTTTGCTGCTCCATCATTGGTGTGAATGCAGTACAGAAAGTATTCCAGATGGCTTTGAGTTTGTCAAAAGAAGAGAAGGTTTACATATTTGTGGCAGAGGTATGGGAGTTTCATTGGCACATTATAGAAAACTACATATTTATGAATTCCTTTTTTCACGAAATTGAGCTCTTAGTTTCCAGAAGGCCCATGAGTTAGGCTAATGCTTGCACCTCTTGGGTGCTTTAGCCAAAAATCACCCATTTATTAATGTGAAACTGAAGTTTAACACTTGTCAGAGCTCATTTTCCTTTTTCTTTTCCAGTTTGAAAAGTGAACAAAGATTGAGTTCAATGTTTTTGGTTTGTTTTACTTCCAATTTTCAGCTAATGCAGCCTTGTTTTGAGGCTTTGATAATGAATTTCTTTCATTTGATAATGATGTTTTCTCCTTCTTTTTAGAATTAGAATACAAGTAAGACTTTTGCAGCACTGCTTTTCTTCAAAATCACAGCACATGAATAAGCGAGCTGGAGGCAGTTACAACAGAATCAGGAATCAAACACTGGTTCTTTTCTTGTTGGCGTAAATGGGGTCAAACTGGATTTCAAAGTGGTTTCTGCTTGTCTAGACACCCATGAGGAAACAAGATCTGCACCACAAAGAGTTTCACTTCCCGCTGAGTTTGTGCATCAATGCAGCCTGGTAGGAAGCTAATTATCATTAGCACATAGGAACACTGTAAGCATAAGTGGGGGAGGGGTCGTGGGTGTTGTCAAGGGTGGAAACAGGTATGTTACTCACCCCTAACTTCATTCCTCACTTTTTTCTTTTGCTGCCTCTGAGGTCAATCATGGGTAAAAAGAGCCAGTCATTTATCCTCACTCCTTTTTTCCGTTTGCTCATTTAGATCTCTGACACACGTGAAGCCTCGCCTTTGCCACCGCTGATGATGAAGAGGCTGAAGACAGAACTGAGGAGTGGCGAGACGAGGATGCTGCAAAGTTGGACCCTGCTGCTGCAACCATTAATGAAGATGATGGAAGCTGGATGTTGGGGTCTCGCAGCGTCCGGCAGATGAGTCCGTCCCCACAGGGACAGCGTTGGAATAGCTCCAGAGCATGGTTCTCCTTGCGTCTGTGTCGCGTGCAAACCTGTCCCTCATGTAGCATGGGCTTGCAGATGCGAGTCCAGAAGTGACGGGCGCAGCACAAACCGTCCAAACAATCTGATGAGCGCAAGCAAGGATGCCCGACCTGACCTGAAACAAACACACAAACACTTAAAGACACGTGAAGGAGGCAGCGGGAAACATACTACAGGTTCACAACACAGAACTCACCTCTACCAGAGGATCCTTTGAGCTTCTTCTTCCCTCTCTTTCTCCCTCCTTTCTTTTTGGTGAGTGGACTTGGCTCTCCATCAGTATTTGGGATCCTCTCAGACACAAAGCTGTCCACGTCAGGAACACAAATATCTGCAGGAAGAAGAGCTTAGAGATAACGTACTTGAACACTTAAGATTTGAATTATAGTTTATCATCATTAATGATAGGGTGAGATCGATGTAGAAAGGACCACCCAAAAGAAGAAGAAGAATGTTGAACTAAAGTTTTCTGTAGAGGAACATCTTAACTGTTGCTGCAGCGGTTGGTGGGGCAACACATGGTGTCCCTGAGGCAGTGCCTGTTCTTCCTGCGGCAGGTCTTGCAGCGGGAGTGGGCGGGGCCTCTTGAGGAGGTGTGGCAGTAGCTCCCCTCTCTGCACTCCAGGTCGCTCATGCACTGGTAGGCCTGCAGAGATGTTATTACAGAGTATCAAACGTGCCTGATTCAGTGTTGGTAATTTAAGGTGATCTTTTTCAAGTGGTGACAAAACGGCACGAAATGACACCTGAAGAAATGGGAAGAAGAGCCTTCAGCTTTCAGGCCCCTCTCCTGTGGAACCAGCTCCCAGGTTGGATTCAGGAGACAGACACCCTCTCTACTTTTAAGATTAGGCTTAAAACATTCCTTTTTGATAGAGTTTATAGTTAGGGCTGGATCAGGTGACCCTGAACCATCCCTTACTTAAGCTGCAATAGGCCTAGGCTGCTGGGGGCTTCCCATGACGCACTGAGCACTTCCTCTTCCTCACTTCCTTTCACTCTCCATGTGTTTATACACCACTTGCATTTAATCATTAGCTATTATTAACTCTGTCTCTCTCCCATAGGTGTGCCTTTTTTGTCCTGTCTCCCTCTGCTCTCTTCTGTTTCCCCTCACCCCCAACCGGTCGCGGCAGATGGCTGCCCCTCCCTGAGCCTGGTTCTGCCGGAGGTTTCTTCCTGTTAAAAGGGAGTTTTTCCTTCCCACTGTTGCCAAGTGCTTGCTCATAGGGGGTCGTCTGAT